>JAQQZR010000019.1:13032302-13044843 GCA_030068235.1 Notoglanidium macrostoma
TGCCCAGGGTGTACCCCGCCTCTCACCCCAAGATGCTGGGATTGGCTCCAGCTTCCCCGCCACCCAGATGGATAAAGTGGTATAGATAATGGATGGATAGATGGATGGATGTTAAAGAAATATATTTTACAAACCTTGACCTGCAACGTCCTCTGGACCAACTTTTGGAACGACTTCGACTGTATGTATAACTGAAAAAAATTAACAAATTTAACAAACATGAAGAACCAAAAAGCCAAAAGAAAATGACAGCACCGGTGTCCATACCAAAAGGTAAGGCCAAACAGTTTTGTGTGTTATAAATACTGAACTGCAGAAATCGATGACCATGGGGAAAAATCCCGCATGATTTACAGCATGTTAGAAAGCACTGATGAGTGTAATTTTTCTATTCCTAAATGACACTTTATTTCTCCAAGGCATAAAGAGTCATTGTACGTTCTCTCTTTGTACATCAGGCTATCAAGAACATACTCATATAACATGCAAAAAGTTTGCCTGGATGAATGTTTTACATGTCTATAATGAATTCAACGCTTCATTAATAAATTTAGCTACAACATAAGAGACCTTCTCTGTCCGTCCACTGCATGAAATAATGGCGTCCTCAACTCAAAAACATTACAGTGCAATGTTAGCACAACTATTATAAATGTCAGGGTTTGGTAATACACACAGGTACTTGAGGTTAAACATTTTAAGTACACTAATAACGCCATTACACTCACCTGCGATAACTATGGTAGCTACTACTTCGAGATCTGGAACGTTCTCTACTGTATCTCCATCTGCTTCTACTTCTACTGTAGCTCCTGTGGATAATATAGACATATATACATATATATATTTGATTCAGCACAGCCATATTGAAAATACCAGGACCTGTAGAACATGTTAAATCAGTGATTCTGTACAGTGCTATGTATGGTTTAAAATACAAACTGCCAGATGTGCATACCTAGAAGTATAGCTGGAGCTCCTGGACCTGCTCCTTGAGTGTGTGTATGACCGTGACCTGTCTCTGCGTCGGGGCCTGGAACTGGACACCGAGCGGGACTTGCTCCGCGAGTGCTTCTGGGATCCTGCCTGCTCTCCTGTTGCAGCAGGTGAACCCTCTTCACTCGTACTGTCCTGATTTCTGGGACGCTGGTTTAGCCGAGCGGTCTTCCGCACCTCGTCAAACAGGGATCCTGGTCGGACCCTGTTTTTGCTTTTGATCTCAATCTTGAGGCCCTGAGTCTTGCCCTCTCCTTGCTCGTGTGGCCTGTTCATTTTCATGGCTAGAGGTGCTGCACTGACCGCTGGTACAACAGTCATACCTTTTAAAGGTTTCCATTTGGGATCGACTGGTAACCCTGCGTTGCCAGGTGTGGTTTCTCCAGCTTGGTTGGCAGGAGTTAAAACAGAAGGTCTTGAACCCGAGGTCTTTTGATCTGTTTGAGGTAGCAGAAGTTGATTACCATTCTTACAAGGCTCAGGTGGTTCTGTGTTGGTATCTCCATTGTGCTCTGGGGTACATATTTCCATATCGTCTTGATCTTTTGCTTGGTCTTGGGCATGTTTTGTATTAACTCTTGACTGACCTGAAGCAATCTGTGGATGTTTGTTTTGTGCTGGACTTTTTGCTGCCTCAATATTTAGCTTTAATTGCTGGCTTTTTGTCACGGTTGCAGACTCATTACCACTTTTAGAGATCTCTGCAGTTGAGGAGCTTTCTTTTGATGAATCATGAATTATCTTGGAATAGTCCTTGCTCTCAACACATTGAGATTTCAATTGTGTGCTCAGTCCATTGTTAGAATCTTGCTGTGCAGCGTCAATATTTTTCCCCTGAGCAAGTGAATCATCCTCCTCGCCTTCATCACCAAACTCGAGTGGGGGCTGCCAGTGAAATGTCTCCTTTGGTTTCTGGTGTTTCTTTTTAGACCTTTTTGCTTTCGTCTTTGCTCTTTGCGAGCCAGATCTGTCAGAATTTCTCCTCTTGTGCTTGTGTTTACGCTTAGCCTTCTTGCTTTTGTGCTTTTCAATTTTTGTATAATCATCAGAGAGTTCTTTGTTTTTGAGCTCTTCAGAAGCCTTGGGGAGCTGGTCTGGTTGGTTTGACAGCCTAGAAGGTTCTTCACTTTCAGATTCTGAACTGGCTTCCCCCTCTTCCTTTTCCGATGAAGGTTTGTTCTGACTACCCACATTGTTTGCTTCTGGCATATCAGACTCACTTTCAGATTCCCAGCAATGAGCCCAAACGTTCATCTTTTTATTTTCATTAAGTCCGCTCTCCTCTTTAACAGAAACTCGAGGTCGTTTACTCTCGTCGGCAGAAGCCGGCTTGCTCAAACGTTCGTCATCACTTTCCCATCCGGATCCAGATTTAGAGTTGGCGTCAGCCGCTACTGAGGCATTGTTTGGTTTGAGCTTCTTTTCTGCCTTAATGTGAAAATCTGACACAGGATCAAGTGCATCTTCCTTCACTCCCGAAATTCCATGTTTCTGAATAGGTCCGTGTGTGCTTTCAGTTCCATCATCTGAATGGGAGGGAGATGCATCTTCTTTGACAGGGCTATGTTTTCCATTCTTTTTCCTCTTAAGGTCCCTCCTGTGAGAACTATGGCGCTTCTCTCTTCTTTCAGAGGATGTTCTTCTATTTGAATAATAAGAGTCAGACCTGCTAGAAGAGGAAGATGAAGAAGACTTGCTGTACTGACCAGGTGACACAGACTGATAACTAGAGCGACTTCTGCTTCTTGAATTGCTGGAGGATCGACTCCTGGACGAACCTCTTCTGAGGAAATTTTCAGGTTGCTTGGTCTTTCCACTGTACTGGCTACTACTACTGAGACCCTTATGAGACTTAGATTTCTCAAATTGACTCTGAACATTCGGTAGAGGTTTCCTCTCCAATGGCACCACTGGAGTTCGGCTCATGAGAGCCTGAGAGGGCGAGTCCTTTTTCGCCTTTATCTCCTGGATGCGAACATAAGATGGTTTCCAAGGCTTTTGTCCTGGTTTCCATCGAGAAGGTGGGGGGCTGTCACTCAAAGGCAGCACAGGGACACTCTCAACCGATGCAGATGGAGGAGCTTTGGGTTCTACAGCTTGAGCAGAGGTGGGTACAGAATTCTTAACCTTCTGTGTACTGCCCTCAGAAAGCTTTGATGCATTACTTTTTCTGTAATAAGGGGACTGTGACTTGTACCTGGACCTAGATCTGGTGCTTGATCTTGTCCTGTATCGAGATCTGGAGCGGGAATCAGACCTAGATCGTGTAATAGACCGTCCTGACTGACTTTCTGACCTTGACCTTGAGTAGGATCTAAACCTACTCCCAGATCTAGACCGACTTCTGGAATAGGATCTGTCTCTTGACCTTGAGTAAGATCCTGACTCTCTAGATGAACGGGACGAGGATCGTCTTCTGTTTGACCTTGATCTATATGACCTGCGAGAGTGGCGTGAAGTAGAAGCGGAGCGAGAGCGCGAATAAGATCTCCTCTCAGGGTGGTTGGAGACTTTGGACCTTCTGCCGGATGACCCGGACATCTCTCCTTCTGAAAGAGAGGCTTCTCTGAATTTGTTTTTCTTATGCTTCTTTGAATGTTTCCGTTTCTTTGCTTTCTTCTTACGTTTGGCTTTTTTCTTTTCTTTCCTGTGGCGGTGATGTTGACTAGACGCATCAGAGGCCCGGTCTGAAGAGTATTCTTTGGACCTTGACCTTGACCAGGGGGTGCCACTTCTGTCATCCCATCTGTTAAACCATTCAATGTGGATTCATTATCAGTGTCTATTCTTCCATTATATAGTTTAAGTGTCTGTCATATCAAGGGTGGACAAATCACTAGACTCTACACAACCAGGACAAGTCCAGCTTAAATGGACTAAATGCAATAAATTTCATAAGGAAATTCAAAAGGAACACATTGCATATGGAAATATTTGTTGAGGGCAGAAGTAGGATGTGCTACATGATCATATAATTCTTTGTTTAATCCAGCCTTTACAATATTATGTTAGCGATCACATTTTGCCTAGTCAATATGGTTTTTGGGCAAAGGAGCTCCCACTTGCCTGACGAATGGAATTACCATTTGTCCATCCCTGGTTTTGAACTCATATATGGAGAAATGAACTGCTAACCATCTGAATAAAGTCAGTCATACTTACTAATACTTATAGTATAGTATACTTACTATACTAAAATCAGAAGCAAGAAAGAGAGTAAGAAAATATACAAAATTTCCCCTTGATCTTGCAGTAGTTCTCTATACAATAAGGTTTTACCTTTCTCCTTTGCTCCATTTCTCGACGCTGGGAGGCTGGTAAGCCTTCGTTCTCTGCATCTCCTCTTTCCAGTGTGGAGGAGTCTCGCTGCTCCCTCTTTCCTCCTCGGATTCAGACCGGGATATCGACCGAGTAGGGGTATGGTATCTCTGCAGTAAGAATCATACTCGTTTTATCCTTTATGACTTCAACTACTGTAACTAGCATGAAAAATGGAAAATGTTTTTGTTTTTATAGAATATGAAATCCAATAATGATCTAATAATCAGCTAGAAAAGGTACACATAGAAGATTCCAGAAAGTATCTAAAAATTGCTAGAGACACAATAATCCAAATTCTGTGTTTCTTTCACTGCTGTATGTATCACACAGAAATGGCTTTACGCGAGAGTTCATACCATCGTGCCACGGCCTTTAAGTTTCCGACCCGATTTGGTCACAGCTGGCTTGGCGTCATTTGACACTTTAGCTGTGTCCTGTACAGTGCTAAATAAACGTGAAGAAAAACAGATGTTGAAATTCTACAAACAATTTGCACTGCACAGCAAATTACAGTCATTACATGGTGATTACAGTCTAGGCTGGTTAAAGATGTAAGGTGGTATAAATTAAAGCAAAACTTTCAAATATCAGTCATTAATGATGTTAATTAAGAAGTTACTGTATTCGCTGCTATTCTTCCTTAACTGAGGTTACAGGCTCTCATACTAACATTAGCCTGTATTAGTATTTATTATATTAGTGGTAAAATAGCAGTGGGATAAAACCAAAATGAAACTAACTGGAATAAATGACCTGTGTGGGAATAGGCTATGTAAGATTTTATTTTTTTTGTTACCTTTAGTTAACGCGGTGTCAATTAGTTTATAACATAGCAAAACTGTCTAGATCATAACACCCTAGGTTTACCATGTGGCAAAGTACACAGCTCACTTTGACTCCTTATCGCCTTCCTGTGAGTTTGAAATTATACCGAACAGACGTACATATTTGTCGTCTCTTCCTGTGCTGGCATGTCCCGGCGGAGCAGGAAGCGGTTCTCTGGCACAGGAGGTATCTCCTCTGGGCGCACCATAGGCTTCTCTCTCTTTACATTATGTTCTTTCTGTCCATCCTCTTCCTCTACCATCTCTCGCTCAGAAGGGCTGCAGGAGAGCCAGGTTATTAGTCACCACTGAGCACGGATACAAAAACACTACACTTTGAACACAAGTATCACTTTGCGTGCAAAGACCAAAGACATTTGCTATATTATTGACCGCTCATCACAAACTACTAGAGCTGCACGCTCACCTCCTTTCACCGACCGATTTCTTTCGCCGTCTACCTTTCCTCCCGACTTCTTTCCTTCTCCGCTTCGAATGCTTGCTCTTGGCGGAGGACTTCTTATGTCGGCGTGAATACTGCTCTTCCGATTCTTCTCCAGACTCCAAAGAGGAGTACGGCGACTCTGAAGAACTCTGAGAGTCATCTTCAGAATAGAAAGCTTTCCTCTTCCTACCTTCAAGGACTGCAGAACAGCAAGAAACAGTCAGGTTTAATTTGGTTGGAAAACATGAAAAATCTGACCTAGCATGTTGTGTCTGATGAACAAGATTACCATCGTTAGCAGATTTTGTAATCAGCTGTCCGCAGTCAATCACTCTGACGTCTGCGTAGGGTCTGCTGGCAGCGTCGGTCTTCAGCCCCTCGATCTTCTTTATCACTTCAAAGCCGGAGATGACCAACCCGAAGACCACATGAACTCTGCGTTCAAGCACGTGAATCGACATGACCATCTCACTAGAACCTGAATCACTCTTTAGCATAGGGCAAGTCATGCAAAGCAGATTCTATTAGTGAATGTGAACGTACCCATCCAGATGTGGTGCTGTCTTCGTAGTTCTGTTTCAGGTACAATGACAGTACAGTAGCCACAGCAGGTCAGCCGACACATGTAAAGAAAGCGAGAGAAAACAAAGGGGGATTTCAACGTGCAAAATCTCACGTTCAGTCAATCAAGAGGAAATATGGCTCCACACACAACGGGCATCATAATATCCTTATTCAAAAACATCCAATCAACACATAGTATAAAAGTGTTTTAATTTATAAAACAATAGCACAAGTAAATAAATGCACACTGGTGGAAGCAGTACGCAAACAAACAAACAAAAGAAGAAGAAAAAAAAAAACACTAACCAACACTAGCCTCCTTCAACACACTATTTGATAAGTTATATTCATATCAGAAATAATCAGTGCCAGTGATCTCAGTTTAAACAGATTAATACCATGACTGCTATCGGATGTCTCTAAAATTCTGAGAAACTTAAAAAAATAAAATAAAATAAAAAAATAAAAATAAAATAAAATAAAAAAGTTAAAAGACCAGCTCTCACAAATATACAGTTCACAAACTTAAATACAGATCAGTTTAAAAAGAAATGAATAGGGCGCAAAGTCTAGCTACAACAATCAGAAATAGTCAGGAGAGAGAAGCACAGCCTTGGAGAGACACATTACCTTGGTAGAGCAGGATGCTAGAGTTTCTGCAAATTTTACACAAAAACGGCAAGAGAAAAATTGTAATACATTTGTAGGCAAAAAAGGAGTCCAAGTTTTCTTTGTAATATATTTCTACATGTACACTGAGAAGGGAAAGAAGAGATGAGCGTGTTGAGGCACCTGCATCACACATAAATACCGTATGCAGTGTCTCCAATATAAATGATGGGGAGGAAAGTGGGGCAGAAGGACGGGATATTTGGCTACAGTGATGCTTGAGGAATGCAGGATTGAGAAAATAACCAGCTGAAAACTCCAGATTCTTAATGCTGTTATGTTAAGTGGACTTAAAAAAAATAAATAATAAAATAAAATAAAAAATGAAAATAAAAAAAGGAAATATGAAGCCTAGTTGAAGCTGATCGTGCGGTAATGGCATGGTAATGCAATTACAAAATACTACACTTTAAAACAGTAAAAGTGAGTAAGTGCGGAGTTTTCCATAATCAGAGTGGATTAAATAATTCATACCTAGAAAAATGTGCCATTTAATGCCGACCAGTGATGTTTAAATGACAAGCAGACAACCTGGTGATGCACGTTCATGTGAATGATGTTTGAACCTCACACACACACACTCTCCCCCCAACAGAACAAGTCATACTCACATGAAAAACTGGGAGCCGTTAGTGTCCTTGCCTCGGTTGGCCATCGACAAGAGGAAGGCTCTGTCATGTTTGAGAATAAAGTTCTCGTCTGTTGGAAAGAGACACGGAAACAGAGAACAGACTGAGTGCTGGCCATCTGTTACATGAGATGGCATGGTGAGGAAAGGGATTCAAAATAAATAAATAAATAAATAAATAAAAGAGCAGTCTTCCCTCTGAAGTCCCCATTTCAATCACTGGCTAAGGATCAACGTAACAGCATATTTATCCGCATGAATACAAGGGCTGATTATGTATCCTGAAGTATAACTGATCAGACTTGTTATATGATGCTACACGCAGACCTGCCAATCCTGACCCAGAATAATGTGTAGTGCCAGGGAGGTATGACGCAGTCCTTTTGCAAATCACGTCTATGAGGCAGAAACTGTAGTACACATGTTTAAGGGGTTATACGGAATCTATCCATGGTGGGGGGGATTAAAATACTATTAATAAACTTTCCTCGACGGAAAGTGAGGGCTTTCCATCTTTCCAGCGGGAAAATCAACAGCAAAAGAGAGATTCCTAATCAAGTAAGATTGTTGAAAAGGGGGCGGGGCTTCTGGGGGGGAGAGTTTAAAATACTGTCAATCATTCCTGAGTCACATGTTGATTGGCCATATTTGCCATTTTATTGGGAAAGAAATGGAAACAGGCCTAGTAGCGTACTCCAATGCAGAGTTCCTACACCAAATACGTAAAGCTGTTAAGTCTGTATACGGCTTCTGTGACTTATATTACACACTATATGGCCAAAAGTATATGGACACCTAACCTTCACAGCTATAAGCGATTCTTCACCGAACTGTTGTCGCAAAACTGGAAGCACACAATTGTATAGAATGCTGTAGCTTTACAGTTTCCCTTCAAAGGTTCAAAACATGCTTCAGCATGACGGTGGGCACAAAGCAAGCTCCAGGAAGACATGGTTCATTAAGGTTGGCTTGGAAGAACTTGAGTCTCCTGCACAGAGCCCTGACCTCAACCCCAGTGACCTCCTCACCCAACATCAGTGCCTGACCACACTAATGCTCTTCTCCAAGGTTTAGTGGAAAGGCTTCCAAGTGGGGACTAAATCTGAAATGGGATGATCAACAAGCATGCTGTGTTGGTAAGGTGCGCTCAAACGTTTGGCCATATAGTGTACATTAAAGTGATGTACATATGTTAGAATAGTATACGAGCATAATTGTAATATGGATATTGATTAATTCGTCTTTACCAGATGTTCTGACCTGCTGATGAGATGGGACATGGTACAATTCTGCAAAATCTGCCAAACGTTTATTTTTGTCAAGATGATCTTATGATGAAAGACTAAAATCAGGAAGCAAAAGCTTAAGCTCTGGAAGCAATACAAAGATGAACTATGGCAACACTAATGAGACGACAAACTGAAGCTAGACAATATCATTACCAAGCTCTGGAGTGCTGTTTTAAAGGGATGTCAAATATGCGTAATAAAAGGAACTTATACCATTAATTAAACAGACTATTTCTCCAATTTAGAGAAGTGTGGCTTGTTGTGTACAGTGATTTCTTGCCCAAACAATAAAGACAATATGAAAAATCGCATGATATGTTTCAATGTTGTTTCAAGGGTGGAATAAGCAGGAGAATGTACTGTAAATTGAGATTTGTTCATAATACAGAAGTGTACTTATGTTCAGAAATGAGAAGGCAAAAACAAACAAGTGAAATCCAATCAAATTCAAGACCCAGATGTTCATGAGCACATTGCAGACACTAACACACTCGGTCATATTATGCAGACAAGGAGGGGACAGTGTTTAGATTTGTGTTACTGCACTGTGCACATCTCTTACCTTTTCATTTTGCAAAAGACCACAATCTCTATAAATAAAAGAATACGTTGAAATATTTAGGCAAGTAGATTCTGGATTGTTCAATAAAGAAATATCCCTAACCTCCATGCTGAGTCAGAAAGAAACCCAAAACAAAAAATATATAAAAAAACAAACAAACAAACAAGGAAGTCGGTTTAAGGACAGCAAAACTATAGAAGAACTAATAAATAATGCCTAATTATCCATGCGTGAACTGCCCATGCAACCTCTTGGTAATGTAGTACTTAAATAAAGAAGTAGACACAAAAATACTCATGACAAGTAAAATGGTTGCGTTTATAAGACTTTATAGCTGTTTACCTTCAAAGTAGCCACCGTATATGGCCTCTCCTCCTCTTCCATTGCCTGCGCAAACAACAGACTTTATTAAAAAGTGTGAAGGTACTTAGAAATATCCATTGCGAGTAAGAATGAATGAATGAACACGGAGAATAACAAGTATTCACCCCACCTTGAACTTTTCCGCAATTTGCAGTCATAAAACCTTGAACTGAAACAGACTTAATGTCATGAAGCTACACAAAATAGCTCCCAATATTTGGAAGGTGGGAGGGAAATGAAAGTGTCATGTGATACGAGTATAAATACACCTGCTCCTGGAAGATCCAAGAATTTGGTTAAACAAACAGTCCAGGAAAACGTTCAGAAGAACACCCCAAAACGAACATCCCGTGTATTCATTGTTTAAAAAAATGTAATATGGTACAACTGTGACTCTAGATGAGGATGTCCACAAAATGTCAGTGACTAAAGAATGGATAAATTAGAGAAACCGCCAAGAAGCCAAGGCAACGCTTACGATGCAGCCTGAGCGCTGATGGTTGTAAAGTTCAAAGGGGGTGAATACTTATGCAAATACGAATAACGTCACATACCTTCAGTAAAATCTCCCCCTTGAATCATGAAGTTCTTAACTACTCGATGGAATACAGAACCTTTATAGCACAATTTTTTCCCTGTAGTTTTACCAGTGCCCTTTTCACCTGTGGACAAGTTAAAAACAATTACACGGCGTTTCAATATTATAACTCACACTCAAGATTTAAACCTGACAATAATGAAAAATAAGCTTTCTTTGTAGTATTAATCTACAGCGTGCAGCAGGCTACAGCTCTGGAGTATTAGTGCATCTGTAAAATCCATTCAAGCAACATCCTGAACACACAAGGAGCATGACAGGACGTCTCGGATCGGCTCAGCAGAGGTACGGGCGCTATTTTTAGGTCACGAGTCTGTCACATTCCCGTCCTTCTACTAGGAAGACAGACGACCTGTGTATAGCGCCGCAGCTGTATTTTACTCCGAGTAAACACTATCTGGTCATAATCCTGTTTGTTACCTGACAATAATTAAACAGTAACATCAGAACACTGCTCTAAAACCAAACACGGTCTGGTCTTGTAGTGTAGGAAAATTCCTGTGGTTTGTGTATCCTGCTGTGCAAAAGCCTGATTCAACAAGTTACTTGGGTACAGAAGAGATTTCTACATTTCAAAGCAACTCATTGTAAGCCAGCGATCCAGTTACAACTAAACTCCAGCAGGGAGCCATTAAGAGCACAGTGACGTGACGTTACAAGGCTTATAAGAACTAATACGTTACTTTAAAGTTAAGCTATCCAGAACTTAGGGTTCCTCAGAAATGCCATTTTGGAAGGTTTCTTCAAGTGACTATTATAAATATAGAAACTAGAAGGGCTTCAGTCTTCTATGATACGCAAATCTGCAACCGTGACCACTTTATATGTCTGGATATACTGTATTTCCAATGGAGCAATCGTATTTCTACACTGGCTATGTTTTGTCGCTGTTGAAATGTTCCGCGAAAGGGAAAATTATTTCGTTGAGCTGCCACGTGTCTCAGGTCCGGTCCGCTCCAAATTCTACTGGGTTCTTCCTTGGCCCGTGCCACACCCTGCCGCCAAGGTTCATGGGAATCGGTTGAGTAGGTTTTGCGCAATCCTGCTTACAGCCAGACAAACAAACCTCACGGAAAACATAACCTCCTTGGCGGAGGATGTCGGACAGCCTAGATGTTGCCTACTTACCAGTACACAGACAGAGGAAATTTTTGCTCGTCTTCGGACAAATATCGGAGAACAGTTGAAAGACAATGCGTCCAACTAGAACAAAAGAAGAGAGACCGTTAAAGGAAGATGCGGCAGAAACCTTCACACAGTCTGAGCATATAAAACTCCTTTACTACATACCACCTTACATATCTGTATAAAAGCATCAGGTTGTTATTAGCACTACAGATGATCTGGTCCAAACCAGCCTCGGGTTTATTTATAGACAGTTAACGGGACTCAGAAAACTGCTTTTCTAACGGAAATGATGCATATGAAAAGTATCCTCAGCACCAAACACACTTAAAGATGCGCTTGAACGTTTAAATTGTGTGATATCTCAATGCATTTGAATATCAATGAGGACATAACGTTACAGAACGATCGTTAAGGTGAATTTATGCTTAATTCAAAACGGCTACCCATTCACTATACATGCTTGGTACAGAGGGTGTTAAAAACAATGCTGTTCTTTGACCCCTGATGTGACCAATAGCAAGCCAGCAGAAAAAGAGCAACTCTGATAAGAGTCTCACTTGCAAATCTTACAATAACAAACACTTTCAGATGACACTATAATCTCTCCGAAGTGACAAAATGATTGAAACAGCAGCCCAGTGAAACTCCCTGCGATCAGATCAATCACACAGGCGTCTAATCCGCTTATTAAACCGATTATTTGGTTGGACATAACTGTTACAATCCTGGCTATTAGATCAGCGCAGCAGACTCCTGACTTTACGACATGAAGCAGGTAATTGCCAGCGGGCTGTGGTGGAGAGCAGACCTTAATTCAGCTCGTCTGTGGTCTGTTTAAACGGAGTTTAGTGCATGATGGTTCAGCACATGTGAGCTCAAAGCTATTTTAATAGTTCTGAAATGGAAACTTGCAACATCACCGAGCTAATCTGATGGGAAAACCCGGGCTGATGTACTTACCTGCCTTTTCAGCTAAGCGTATCGGCTAACGCTAAATCCCTTTTCCCATCGGGCATGTGTACGGTTCGAGAAAGACCACAATTGTCTTTTAGGTAAAAAGAATACTTATGTGAATGTAGTCTCTCTCTCTCTCTCTCACACACACACACACACACACACACACACACACACACACACACACACACACACACACA
>JAQQZR010000019.1:13059024-13082503 GCA_030068235.1 Notoglanidium macrostoma
ATATTATGTCACCAACCGCTCAACTAAGTAAAGAGAAACAACAGTCCATCATTACTTTAAGACATGAAGCATCTTTTTAAGTAATAAAAATAAAGAAAGAAACATTGAATTAAAAGGTGTGTCCAAACTTTTGACTGGTAGTGTGTGTTGTATTTCTCACAACAATAAAAAAAGAAATCACAAACCCTTTTCAGTTCATTTCTACTCACTTATATTGTCTAATTCTAGAGGATTTCACTTCAGCCCGTGTGAAAGAGATAGATGAATGATGCTGTTTGAAGCAAGTATAAAAGATTTAAACAGGTTTTGGGTGAGATAGACTTCATTATTAACACCTTGTTAATAATAATGACGTCTTGACAGCGAGTGAAGATAGCTTGAATGTAGTCAGATTTCCTATTATAAGATTAAAATCAACCAAATATACAGTAATTATAAATCTTTAATAATTTCAGTGTTTCGAAATCAAGCAAGAAGCAACACCATTTAGTTTCTTTCTAGAAATAAATGCTTAAAATGAGCAAAATTGACCTGCCAATAGAAAAAGACTAGTTTAAGCTTGAAATTAGTAGAAATGTCTTGGTTTAATTGTAGCTTTGTTATAATCTTACAACAGGAAGTACAAGATAAATTTAACTATTATTTCACAGCACAGACACAATGTATATTATTTGTCACTTTTCATGTAAGAATAAAAAAAAACAAAAAACAACCCGAAACGTTTTTTTTTTTGCAGGATGATTATGACGGATTGTGGAACGTCGTGGCGTTTCTTGTCGCATTTGTGTGCTGCGTTTGCCAGGTAACTCACTTTGCCTAGATTTCTGTGAATAAAAGCTAAAAGTGAACTCAGCAGAGCGCCGTTCTGTACTCGGATGCTCGTTCTCTCTCCCACACAGTGCCAGCTTTATTTATTCCACTCATCCCGGAAAAAGATCAAGTCCTTAACGCTCCTCACCATGATCGTCATCTGCAACGGCTTCCTGTTCGGCCTGAGGAACATTTGGCAGGTGGCCTTCCACGTGTCCGTGGCCTTCCTCTCAACCCTCCTCATCCTCAACCGCAAACTACTGGGCAGGAGTCTAGACTGTGGAGTGTGAGCTCACACACACACACACACACGTGGATGCGCAGGACACCAGGTAGGACGTGACCCGTGACTCTCAGTCTAGCAACAGCAAAATGATCGCAGTTTCAACAGCAGACCAAATCCCAGGACTGAACAGGACAAACGGTGGGACAATTTCTGAATTTTTCTATATTTACAGCATAATACTGTATCATCAGTTGTATTTTTTTTTTAAACACACGCAAACAGGTGGCTTTTAAATTTTTTCCCCACAAATCGCTATTCTTTTGTAGGACATATTCTGAAGGTGGAGAGATTATTAAAGGGACTTTAGGGACAATCCGAAGGGTTTGTGTTAAATAAGCCGAATCGGTTTACAAAAAGAAAAACGTCCCTTTGTTAAAAATCCGATTTTTGTACCAGGTATTGATCTCCTTTTGGATCAGGAGATTCAAGTCCTTTTTTATTTGCTTAATTCCGATTTCCGCGCCATCACGCAGTATACGCATTCCCAATGACGTGTTACAGAGGACCTGGTTTACTATAACTACTATTTATGAGGAAATAATTATTTGCACTTATTAATTGTTTACAAAAAATTTAAATATGTAATATTTGCAGGTGTAAGGCTTAGAAGGATGCTCATTTTGTAGCTGGAAGTATTAGCTGGTATGTTGTGTCACAATTTCTGGAGTTTACAGCAAGTAGTGTTTCTCCACCCATCCTATAATCCTGGTCTTAGCCCTTTATAACCTTTTTTTTTTTTTTTTTTTTTTTTTTTTTTTTTTTAAATGATAGTCCTTGATGGAGAACCGAAAGTCCAGGGATGGAGCTGGATCTGGTCCAGCTCCTCCTAATGCAGGGAGCAGACTACACAAATTCAGCCCAAGATTTTTTCAGATTTTTTTTTTTTTATTTCTCCATAGCCATGATTGACAATTTCTCGACCCTTCTCCCTGACGACACACAAGGACATGAACAATGATCGTTCTGGGTCAGACTTGTAGTGTTGCCAGTCTGCTGACCAAGACAATTTATGGCACTGTGATTACCTAATCTGACATGAAGACATTCGTGAAAGACGAAAGTATTGTGCAGTTTGATCCTGGCATTAGCCTAAGCGCCCTGAAACCGATGAAATACTGGAGTCTTTAAAAACTACACTGGTTGTACATTTGAATGTACCAGACATTTATTACGACTACAGTGATGCGACAACTATACATTTTATTTTCAATGAACAGAATTTACAGTGCAACATTCCAAAAGTCCAGTCTTAATTAATTTATTTTTTTAGACAACATTGTGAAGAGTTTGAACTAGCCAAGAGCCGACATGATTATGTTACATTAACCGAGTAATTGTATAACCTTTCATTTTTACAATTTGGCTTTTACGTTGTACATTTGTCCTCACTGGACATTGTGAACAATTTTCCTAAAATAAAAACTTTTCGATTGTTGTTAAGCGAACATCATAATTACACAGTTGTAGCATAGACCAAGCTGACAAACATAGCTAGTTAAATGGGATTAGCTAGCTAGTTACATACATTCATATGAAAGCAATTCAATTTGGCTTTGCAATTATTTTTTTAATACTATGTGTTGTGGCAACATCTAATGAAACATGCGTCAATATTTCACATGGCGTTTGTTCCATTTTGTAGTGCTTGATCGCAATTACTGATGATACAATATATTTAGAATGATTTAACATCTTGGTGATATGGCGGGTTGGTAAACTTTTAAATCTTCAAGGGCTCCGTTTTTATTGACAAACTGATGAAGTAACTTTTAGCGTGAATCTGCATATCCTGATCCTGCTCGCTCTTCGATGTTAAGCTCGATGTTAAGATTTTCACAAACGCACATACAATCACACTCGAAGTTTGTGATTCCTAAACTACTGCGTGTGTTGGAATAATAAAACCTATTTTTCTATTTTTTACATTTGTAACGTTTAGAGATGACGTGTATAGTCTAGAATGTTCAGCTGTGTATATAAATAAATAATCATTTTGTCTTTATTTGCAGACAAGACGTGTAGAAACATTCCTGCAGGTTTACATGATGTACAAAGTCAGCTATTTATTATTTTAAATTCATGTACATTTTGAGTGAGGTTTTGTTTCAAAAACAGCTAAGATTGAACTTTTTTTAAATTTTTTAAATTTTTTATACCTGTGGTTATAACGTGCCTGTTTGTTCTTATGGCATGTATTTGGATTTACAGGAACCAAACAACATTTCAAACTCCGTAAATGATCATTCAGCAGATCTTGTTTAGAAGAACACATGAATAATCACTCATTAGCTGGTGATCGGGTCTGTGATGGAGACACAAAGGTTCTGAGATCAAATCCCAAGAACTGAGCTACGTAAAGACAAACATTGTAGGATAAAATTGTACGGGAGATGTATAGAGAGGGGTAATTCAAGGATTGCACAGTAGGTGACATGTACAGGGTAACTACAGATCTAATCTATATAGAATAACAGAAGAAGAAAGTCTATGAGCGTAGAGGAGCCGTAACCTACTGTTCTGTCTTTCTGACTTTTTCAAATCGCAGCACTGACAGCTGGCCCCTTAAACAAAACCTACTGACGATGAAATAGTCTTTTTATTTGTATGCTTAAGATTTCTTAGCCGCTTAAAAGAGCTGAAGATTTCTACGTACAACTCTCAGGATTGTCAACAACCAGAAAACCTGTAAGAGTTCCAAGTTTGACCTGCTTTCACTTATGCATTAGAAGAAATTTTTATATACTGTATCTTGAAACAGTGTTGTAGGTTCTGCTTAGCCAGCAGTGGCGCTTTAGGAACCCTGCTATTTAATATCATGCAAAAGTTGCCACTGATCGTGAGGAAGACGCTGTAGTATGTACAAAAGAAAAGTCAGTTATGAAACTGTACATCCAGTGAATTGTCCTGGTAAAACACCCTGTTCTGTTACATGAAATCTACCAATACAGTACATCAGGTTTGTTAAGCAATATTTGGGATCATGTACACAGTGCTCTGTTTTGAGTATTGTAATTCAATGTGTGGAAGTTTATGCATGTGAGTTAGAGTACTGTGGAAAAGACTAAGGCAATATGTTATTTTCTTTACAGGAAAAAAAAAACTGTAATATTTGATTTGGTTTGAAAATTAATAATTTTATTAAAACAAGTCATAGAATGAACATTTAAGACAAAATAAATATTAAAAAGGTGAGGGTATATGGTACTGGACAATCTGTGCGCCACGCTTTTCCTGTAATACAGCTCGTATGATTTCTATGTCTCGGGTTTTTTCTAATAGAAATATGATTGTTACACTCGTCCATACTGACCAAACGAATGATGTTTGTTATAGCTGCCAGAACTGTAATGTAACATTTTGCTATTAGCTATGAACAGTCTTTACATACAGGGAAGGTTTGTTTATGTGAGTGATTTTATCATGATTTGTGAAATAAAAAAAAATTTTTTTTTTTTTTTTTTTTAAATGCCCAGTGTCAGTGTCTTACCTTCCTGTAAGAGTCCATTTGGTGTTTGACTGAAATAACCCGAGAAGACACGATAATAAAAAGTGTCCTTTTAAAAAAAAAAAAAAAAGTTTTTTGACATGTTGATTTACACACTCCATTTGAAAGACTCGTTTAATCCTTCTTTTCTCATTTCAGTTTCATTTGAAGGACACCTGAAGCAAACACATGGTTATAGCTGGGCTTGGAGCTTTAATAAAAATCACACAAGACCTTTTACTCTGGCCAGTTGAATAAGGCTGCTTCTTTGTTCCGTGTCAGTGAGTTTTTCCTTGCCACTGTTCATTAGGGATCGAGATCTACATCCGGATTTCTGTACAGCTGCTTTGTGACAAGCTCTATTGTTAAAATCTCTATACAAGGAAAATTGAACCCAATTGAATTAAACTGGAGATTGAGCTGGAATATTTGCATTTGAACACTAGGGGGCGAGCTGAACACACCGTTTCAGTCTACAACCCTGCTTTAAAATGTTAAGGGTCAGGCAAATTTCAAAGTACTTAATTTTCTTCTTCTACATTTGTTCTGGTACAATATATATAGTCATTTTATTAGGAACACCTGCTCATTCATGAACTTATCCAATCATGTGGCATCTGCACTGTCATGCAGATACAGGTCACGAGCTTCGGTTAATGTTCAAGTCCATCCATCCATTATCTATACCGCTTTATCAAAGCTGGAGCCAATCCCAGCATCTTCGGGTGAGAGGCGGGGTACACCCTGGGCAGGTCGCCAGTCCAAAACAGGGCCGACACAGACAAGCAGCCACACGCTCACATTCACACCTATGGGCAATTTAGAGTAGCCAGTTGACCTAATCTGCATGTCTTTTGATTGTGGGAGGAAACCGGAGGAAACTCATGCATGCACGGGGAGAACATGCAAACTCCACACAGAAAGGCACCCTCCAGGGATCGAACCCAGGACCTTCTTGCTGTGAGGCGACACTGCTAACCACCGTGCTGCCTCTAATGTTCAAGTCAAAGATCAAAATGAAGAATAATTCGAACCCAGTGACGTTGTTGTTGGTGCAAGGCTGGTTTGAGTATTTCAGAAACTGCTCATCTCCTGGGATTTTCACACACAACAGTCTCGAGTTTACATAGAATGGTGTGAAAACAGAAAAACATCCAGTGAGCAGCAGTTCCGCAGGTGATAAGAGACTGTGGAGTCCGACTGGTTCGAGATGACGAGGAGGCTACAACTCGCATAAACACTCTTTACAACCACGATGAGAAAAGTCCTTGACAAGCGCCTCAGAAGGCAAAATTCGTCAAACCTTGAGGTGGATGAACTGCAACAGCAGAAAACCACTTTGAGGTCCAGTCTCGTCAGTGAAGAACAGGAATCCGAGGCCGTCACGGACACAGGCTCATCGAAACTGGACAGCTGAAGACTGGAAAAACATTGCCTTTGTCTTTTTCCAAGTAAAAACTGACGTACACAAAATAAAACTGAATTAGATGAGTATTACAGAAAAAGCTGTATGTAGTAGTACATGAAAACAATTTGTTTTGGTTGCGCACCATGGTTCAACAAGGTACGGGCTGTTTTTCACTCGAATACATGTATTTGATACAAGCATTTTAGCGATTTTAACATTCTGTATTTTTTTTTTTATTTTGAAATACGGAAAACGGTTTTGCATTCTGCCTCCTGTAAACACTCCGATGATGCTGCATGATTAAAACGTCCAGCCTCTCTTGGCCCTAACTTGGTCTAATCTGAATGGAGGATTTGGACAGACGTGCTTATATCGCTGGGATTAGCGGGTAGGTTCGATGCTATAACCGTGTGCACTCTTCACCTCCTCAGCATGCTGAACCCTCAGAGCTGCTTATTGGAGAAGTCTTGGAGTAGAGAAGTCGGACTAACAGAGGAGAGCATTACTATGGGGATGAGGAAGAGAAGATCATATGGAAGCCCTTGTCTCACACAGGCCATCATCCATCACACGATGGAGTTATTAAAAGCTTTTATACACCATGCTCTGAGGAAGAGATGGTCAGAGAGAGAGGATTGTTGTGAGGTGTTTCTACAACATGGACTTTGGATCATCATGCAGTCTGGAAAGCTTACATTACAACATTAACCATATATCCGTCGAAATATACCATAACAATTAAAACATCTTCATCAATTATGCTAATTAGCTAGCTGTGAGAATTCTCACTGATGAGGTTCATCTATGTTTTTTATTGGAAAATCTGGGAACTGAATATATTATTGCATCACAAATTATACGACCCACGAATCATGTATCAGTATGCAAATATATTTTGTCACTACATCTGATTACTAAGGAACGGGCATGTGTAGAGTTGGAGGTATTTCCAATTGAAATATTCATAGATTTTGGATTTCCTGATCTGTAGCTTGTTCAGTTGGATTTCCATGGAACATCATTGAGAAAACGTTTATCACTTTTATGTAAATGCAAAGACGGCCTGTAAAAATGTTATACATGACTTGATCTCTCAACTCAGCTCTAAATGTGAATCAATGTGATTGAAATGTAAAATTATAATCAAACGTTTTCATGACATGAAGAAACCAACCAGAATCTTCATGATTACATGGAGATTACATTTAATTCACATTTTCTTTGTTAACTAAAAACTGTCCAAGTCAGAATCCGACAGCACCGTAGCACAGTAAAACAATAATTAAAAAAAAAAGACATTTCTACAACTTCTATTCCTTTATTCCACTTGACTCGAAAGATATTCCTAGCTCGGTTTCATTCTTTGTTTTGGGGGTTTTTTTTGTCCTCCACTCTTTGGGCATTTTTTATGTCTGTGTTTTCTGAATGATGGTTTTCATTGTTGCTAACAGTCTCCCTTAACACTTTTATAGGGTTTTATTGTCGTCTCCAGCTTCTGAAAGGTCAATATTTTCTGTTTTAGGTCTTACAAGAGCTGTTTTCTGATCCCAGTGACTATTAGCTTGAGATGGACATTTGGACCCGGTTGGAACGTAAACATATGCTGACTGCTGTAAGACACGTTAGGGAGGGATAATCAAGTCAACGAAATCAATGATGTTAATCATAATATTCTTAAATGTGAAAGCATCATAAACGAAGGTACATTTTTCATTTATTTGCCCAGAAACCAAAAGAGATACAAAGCTTTGCACTTTGTGAAGTACCTCAGTTATAACTGCATCCTCATAAACTCTCGTTAAACTCGCGTTGTGAGCTGGAGCGATCTTATAAATCCTCACCTCTATGATTACAGTCTCTGAGCAGAAATAACCCAAGACATAAACCATTCCCTTAAATCTGGAGTGTGCGACTGGCTAACGTCTGACAGTGTGTCCCGAGGCTAGTCTAAACACACCGTGACGACTGACGGCTAATTTTAGCGCAGAGTGTGGGATTAAACTTAGCCAAAGTGACTGTGAGTAATGACTAATCCATCTACTTCAGAGCTTTACACACTTTCACACACTTTAGACACTACCTGCTGGATTGTATTCATGTCTACATGGCAGTTTGTACTTATGAGGCAGCCTTTTAATGAATAAGCATTGATACAGGGTGAAGTTTTCCGTGAGATGTTTGTGTAACAGTTATAAGAGGAGTCTTCAGTGTCAGCACTTTATAACAGTCATTTAACAGTCAAAAAGTTTGCGCTGACTGGTTTCTCAGTAACATGACAAGATGCAGCTTAATGTCTTGTTTACTTCAAGACCGAGAGAGAGAGAGAACTACTGTTTATAGCTGCTATAATATTATCAATAACGGAAACTAACTTGTCTTGCAGATGTTCCATAACATGACATTCAAAAAAAAGTGACAAATTGCTGTGGCTTAAGAAGAATGAGACACTTCACGATGTGCTGTTTTAGAAAAATAATCTTCTTCGGGATATTCTTCTTCACTGCGAGTCATGGATTATTTTCGCAATTACAGAATATCCCAAAGTGTGTAATTCATTACATATCACTTGTTGCATGTGTTATTTATTTTTGCTCTTATTCATGAACGGTGGCCAAAATTCTGAAGTGTATTTTTTATATTAATTCCAGTATGTCTGGTAATTTCAGAAATGTGATATTTTTGTTCACATTTAATAATTAGATTAAATATTTTGGGTAAAAAAAAATATAATTGTGCGACATTACTATGACACCATTATTTACTTTATAATCTGCATATCAGGTTTTATACCTTTTTTCTTTTTTTTTTCCTTTTCTTATAAAAAAGAAAATGTGGATTATACTTAAAACATATGCAAACTACAATCGCGTTCTGATGGAGAAGTTTTATGAGCTCCTTGGGTATTCGAGTCAGCGATCCGTCTTGTGTACTGCTTCTAGCTAAGATTATTCCTTCTCATATTAAATCATCCCTTCATGCACTTCACGTCACCCCCCCCCCCCCCCCAAACCCCAATTCTCAGATCTCTGTAGACACCAGGTCTATTTCTGAAATGGCATCTTGTGGCTATGAATAACTTGTCTCTAAATAATTCAAAACCGAGTCTTCTTTATAGGTCTCCTGCCTTCATGGATTCTCATGGGAGGCTTTTGGGGAGCTCTTTGTTTTCTTTAAAGAGATGTTCAACGAACTGCTCATTTAATATCAAGCTGTTCATTACACTCGATCGATAAGTGCCCCGTCTGGAAAGCACTTTTTCCTCATACTGACCCAGTCACGTGCTGCGATTAAATTCACATCACGATAATTTCTGAATTACAAAAAAAAGACACCCAGGCATCCTTTCCGAACAGAAAAGGAATTTTGACAAGCATTTGAGACAAATAGATTTACAGGACATTTGTTGGGTCCTGCAAATATCGGAGAATGTTAGTAGAAAGTTAGTAGTAGGTTCTCTACAGGTTAAATATATATATATACATATAAAAACATTTATGAAAGGAGGCTTGAGTGTCCCTAACCCTAACCCCGGGATATTTTATTAAAATCCAGGCAGGTATACAAAGTCCAAAACAAGAAGCAAAGTCAGGGTCAAACAGAGAGAGATTCAAACACGAGGCAAACAGATTTGTCCGAAATAATCCACAAACAACATAGTCCAATATAACAAGCAGAGGTCAAGAACACGATGAACTGGATTATCAGAGGCAAGGCAAAGACAATGTCCAAAAACCAGGAAATGATCAAAAAACCAGAGAGACGAAAAAAGAACAAAGGCTTGGCAGGGCAATAGAGTCCAGGTGGTGCTGAGCCGTGGTGGCAGGTGACGTGACGGTCAGTGCTTTGTAACAGCACGGGAACAGAAAGGCAATGACCCAAATTGGGATAAATAATGGAGTGAAAATGTTCCGCTAACATAATTTTTTTTAGCTGCGAAAGCCAAGATAGCATTTAATTCGTCCAAAATAAGGAACCTTACAGCAGCCAACCAAATGTGTGATATGTCTTATAAACATTTATCGGCACACGCCTACCTGACACCAAAATGGCCTCTCACTGTAGAAAGACCGTGTGCGGAATGAATGTAATTTGAGAATATTGGCTGTAACGTTACAGAGCCGTCTTCAGTCATCATTGTGCTGAAAATGCCCCGCTGCAGCCTAGTGTTGCTGGGAGTTTAATATGGTGAAGTGAGTCACCCAATTTAATCAAGGTGACTCACTCTGGACCTGTCACACATTGGTTGTGCATTTAATCTATTGCTTTGGTTCGCAGTCCATGCCAAAGCTGTGCTGAACTGAATTCCAAGCACGTCATTTATCCCACACGCTTGGCTCACAGCGGGCTCGATGCGACTTGAGAAAAACAGACAAGTTTGAAGTTTTACAGCACAGCGCTGTCATCAGTCAAACTCTTTTAGTGGCTGCTATCAGGATTTGCAGGTAGCCGGATGTCCTGCTGAGCAAAAGCGATTTTCATAGTCGTATGTCGCGAGAGAGATGAGAGATGAATGATGTTGTTTCCTCCCCCGATGAGTGTGGAGGTAAAGTCCGTCATCTATGTGTTCTGCGTGTGTTTGGTCTTCAACGGTGTGAAATTCTCCACCCTGGAAAAAAATCTAAACATATAAACCCATAAAAATGGGATTTCTGTCCTTCGGGTGTGATTTTTATACGAGTTACGGTCTTTAGTCTGGAGGAAGCAGCTGTTCTGGTGCAGTGTGGGTTCAGAAAAATAAAGATGCCACAGCTCAGAGTCATAACAACTCGACTAACGTTTAGACTGGTGGTGCTGTTGGAACATAAACAGCAGTTAGACAATTACAATGTATACGTCTCAACACGAACACCGAAAACACAGCAACGTCTACTAAGCCAAGCCTTTCAGCGTCACACCTCAAATTTAGCTACAATCTAAAATTTTAATATCATTACAGCCATGAGGACTTATTTATTACATGCAATGGAGTGGAGTTCAGATGACTGTACATGCAGGGAAATGAATCAGGATGTCACTTTGGACATGATTCAGTAACGGAGCTGAGATAATCAAATGGATGCCGAAGTCATTTTAAAATTTTTCACCTGGGCATCATGACGACATGAAAATTCAGTAGTGCCAGCAGACACAGCAAGCAAGGGCTATAAAACAAAGGACAACAAGTCAGAACAGCGAACCCAACAGCTCAGTGATGCTTAGTAACTACCAATGATGCTTTGCAAATGATCCATGATCTGTTATTTCTGTTTAACAGACCGTTGTTATGGACCATGCCATTAAGGGAAGCATTGTCAGATCATTGCTTTTTGTGTCAAATTATTCATCTATTAAGTAAGTAGCCATGTTATAACCAGGATAATGTACAGTGAGCTGGTAATTATTGCAAAATGACATTATCCCGAACGTAAACAAATTCTAACCAATCGGAATGGAGAATTCAACATCACAGCGGTATAACGTGTTTCGGACTCTTACGTTAACCTCACATTTTGACAGAGTGCTATATATTTTTTTCGGAGAAAGGTCAATCAACATAAGGATCCATAAATATTTTATAATGGCCATGAGGACATCAGGGTGTTTAAAATTAACATATTTATGCATATTTAAAGATCACATTTATGTATATTTAATGAGGCGAAAGGTGTAGAGCAAAGGTGTCCTGAGACCATATTAGGACAATTTATTATTCTAGATAGATTATTTTAATGGTTTAAATGACTTTATGTTAACTGTGTTGGTGTAGACAGCAAAAGTGCAAAGCCTAATTTCTATTTAAGTACCAGCCAAGTAATCAAGGGTGAATCCACATGAAAACAAAGAAACAGAAAGGTCACTACATGATAAAACCACGACCTGGAACTGGATTAAAGAAGCATCAGCTCAGAAACGCAGAAAACAAGGTTTGATACAAATAAAAGAAGAAAGGCTACAGCATGCACAAGCGGCCAACAGATTAGAGTAATGAAGATTGACTTGTCTGAGATGGAGCTGCAGAACTCGGAGTGCAAGAAACCCTGAAGCCTGACAAGAAGTGGTAGTCCGCTTGCTACGGAGGCGTCTTTAATCTTCCCATAATTGATTATGTTAATTGGATCATTATAGTCGAATCAGTGGTTCAGCGTAGGCAATACAAACAACTCCCTCTCTTGTTACCGTTTGGAAAGAATTTATAATCCTGTTAGCAAACTGAAGTCAACTTGAAATAACGTCGGATGGCGTTGGGAAATGAACGCACTCTGTTGAAATGAAGAAGCTACTGTGACTAAATGTTTTTCCTCACGTTAACTACTTCCTCATGGCAAAATACAGTACTGGTAAGTCTTAGGCATATGTGAAGATGCTTATGGAAATAATGGGAAGTTCTCAAAAGAAGATTACTATGGTAAAAACTAAATAATATTTGGTGTGACCTGCCTTTGGAACCGAGACTCCGATTAAGATAAAACGGTTACTAAAGATGAATTAATGAATTACTGACACACTGAAGACAAAATAGACATTTAAGGAAAATGTAAAAGTGAATAGTGACTTTTTGCAAAACTCAGTTTTGTCCATGTCCCCTGCTAATTATTTGCACCTCCATCTAGTTTCTACTATTTTTCTATTCTACTTTTACTTTTCGCTCTCTGTACATCACATCACTCCTTTGCTTGTATTGCAGCCTTGCTTTTTTTTTTTTTACTCCAGAGTCAATCTGGGAGCTATTTTTTCTTTTCTTTTTCTTTTACCAAAAAACAACAGTGCTGTATAGAAAAAAAATATGAAAAGTGTAAAGAAAACTGTTGCCTGAAACTGTTGCCTCTATGTATTAACATTTTTTTGATCACCCTGTATGATTTCAAATAATATTTCTCTTCATATTATCATAAAATCATACATTTTCCTTTAGAGTTTTACAGTCTGAATTGCTTCCTTTTTGCAGAATTTGCTTTTGGGTGGATTTGTGCTGTGAAGCCTTCTTCATTTATCATAATTGCACACCGCTGAATACAAACGTGCCAAATATGTAGATTGGTTGAAATGTCCCATCACACATTATCAGCTTGCATGGCTTCCTTATTTCTATATTTTGACAGGGTGAATAAGTTAGAATCATAGTTGCACCAAGGGAAGAGCAATTTTTCAAAATTTGTCACAGTGAAGCACTAAACCGGGCAGCAGTTCTGCTTTTGGTCGGGCTGACTGAATTTAAATGGAAACATTTTCTCACCCGATGAAAGCTAATTTAATCGGGTTTGAACATTGCCTTCGCCAAACCTAATCAAATGCGGGATTCATAAGAAACAGATTAAAGAAGCCAGTAGCAGAAAGACATTAGAGGTAGAGAGAAAACCCTTTGAAATGATCTGGATTACTGCATAAATTACTTATAAAATGCGATCTGATCTTCACTCTAATCCTGACAGAAAATGAACTATAATTTAATATTTCGCAATATTACATTTTCCAGTGGCACTTTTTTTTTTTTTAACAGAATTAGTCATAGGACCTATTTTGTCCCAATTATATGTACAAGACGGTTTAAGCTCATATATTTTCAAGATGTTTTGTCTTCAGCAAGTCAGTGAGAAGAAGATGAAGATTCTGACAAGGACATCCTAAATTACAAATCTTCCTATGATGTATTTTGGATTATCGTCACGATGAACGACCAAACCTCTTCTGAGTCAGAGTTATATACCAATCCATCCAGGTATATTGTGTTGAATATGTAGAGTTTTGAAATGTGAGTAGAAAGTAGAAGTTTTGTGTAGTAAGTAAAAGTCAAAAGTCTTTAAGAGAAAGAAAATTGATACAGAGTACATGTGCTTGAAATCTGTACAATAACAAAGCAATTACACATTCTTACTTGGATACAAGTTGTTCTTGACCAAAAATACATGACAAATCCTTCAGACGCTTTCATCATAGCGGTTTTTGGGAATAAATCACAGGAAAGAAATAACCACATGCATCAGAGCACCCATAAGATAGCCTTGTACATGGGAGGTGTAAAACAATCACATCCACTAGCGAACAGTGCACAGACAATATCAGCCTGTAGTCTTATTGATTCACCCACAAACTAAGCCAGATCTGGCCAACCCTGATGGAAACTCAAGCAAAAAGCCTGACGTCATACACCACATGAATCATTTGTACTGAAAAGCTCAAAAAATGGTGGCATAATGGATTCAGCTGAAACGGAGGTGGGGTGTCTAATGAACGCACTTAAATTGTATTACTTGTATTAATTCCCTGTGTTCAACATTAATCTTGTTTCTAAAGACACGCTTAAGTTGTCCGCATTTAATCACCTAAATGCCGCAGTGTGGACATCATCGCAAATTGCCATGTTTTTCCTTTTCTCTATTGTATTCGCATGTTATAGGCTTACTGTATACCAGGATGCTCAAAAACATAAAACAGCAAATATTAAGTGATGCAGATTTATTGAATTGGTCCAGTGCACAGCTTTTAGACTTGTTGAATGAAGGAAGGTAATTCATACAGCTCTTTGCTGCATAAATGTTTCAGTCCACATCAATACTGCAGCATGCTTTAAGGCAGGACACCTGTTTCAGCTTTGGAGTGCCCCATAAAGCGACATAGAATATGCTTTCATGAAGACTGCATGTTTGTAAGTTTCTGTCCTGTTTCCTTTCATGTGAAATGGTTAAAAGAAAAAAGCTGCAGGCTGCTTTTCTCTAATTCATTTTGCATTGCATCACCATTCCTGTTATTGAAGGTCACCTGAATGTAGCATTAACTCCAAGGACAGCGGGAAGTAATGTGGCTTCATTAAAGAGCAGAATAAAATGGGACACAAGCTGCTTCATGCGTCAATGCTCTCACTGCTTTCAGCTCTATTTGAGTCATGTTTTGAAGCACTGAAAGCTTATCTAATCTAGGTATATTTCTAAAAGTTAGAAGACACTGATGTTATCCTAATGATCCTTTCTCCAAAGAATCCACAATATGTAAAGGTTCCACCAGTTGCATTGCTTTAGTGCAAATTATTTACCCAAATTTTATATCTCCTTAACTGCCTAACATTTCACTATGGCTTACAGTACTGTTACATATTGCAATAAAAATGATATAAAATAAATTTCTCCCAGGTTTGGAGTTACAGTTGGTAACACTCAGCCGTTCCACGGAGTAGATGCAAGTGACAAAGTCACCAAAATGATGGGATCACCAAAAAATAAAATGGGCTCTAAAAAGCAGTCTGGAAGTTGTTGAGAAGCCCTGGCCTGAACCCATACTGAGCACCTAGTTTGGAAAATCACAAGCACACTGACATTCCAGGTGGTCTTGTTAACTGGCCCAGGTGTCATGAATGACTGCTTCCTGGTCTATTTTTGTAAAAAAAAAAAAAAAAAAAAAAAATGGAAATAACTAAACAGGTTGGAGGCAGAACACCACCAGGTAGCAAATCTATGGATTACTATATATGAAGAGTATCATCCAACTGGTAATTACTTCTCAAGCGTCAGCTTGATCGGAAGGAGATTTTGGTTACCAACATTACAGTTCATCTCTGTAAGCATTAGTGTTTTGGAGAAGAATGTAAGAAAGGGAAGTTTGGAAAGATCTCTCGATAGCTTGGCTCAAACCCGATAACTCCAGCTACGAATGACGGGAAAGAATTTGGATTAGAAGCAAAAGTACTATGATCGAAGCATGTTAAGGTTAGCCATCTTCTCCGAGACCCTTAACGAATAAGGATCCATAGAGGGGGAACTGGCAAGACCATATGGCATGACCTGATATTTTTATTATTATTCGGAAGTTGTTGAGAAAGCAGTTTTTAACCGTCCCCCTTCTCAAATGTGGTTGTACAAACTTCGTAGATTCAGCGTGGAGATGATGTGTGCTCTGCTCCTGGAGTGTTGCAGGCACCAAAGGGAGGGTTGTCTGTATATCCGAGCAGACGGAAGTGCAAAGGTGTGGCATTGAGCAGGAAGTCTAGAGCAGTTACAAGGTGACGTGTAGGCAGTTTTGTAGCTTTGGCATTTGTTGAACATCTTCAGAGGTTTCTCTTTGTGGATCATGGAAATGTGGAACTAGTTTCTGGATCCATGGATGCCCAAAAATTATGGTATGTTTAAATTATTTCTTTGTGATGAACTTCAGAAAGCTACCCTAAAAGATACAAACAAGGTCTTAAATGTATTGGAAGGTCCAATGCAGATCGATAAAGCTCCAAGCCTCACCCTGAAATAGCAGCATGCTTTCATTAATCAATTGTGGACTTAACTGATGAGTGGGTCAAGGAATATAAAAATGATTCATCACAGGTATAGTGCATGACTTTTGTGAAGCTGCGAGAGCTCTCCACTCTGCATGTTGATGGCCTGATCAGTCTTACCTGTAGCCACCTTCAGTAGTGTTCACCTCCCAAGACAAAGCCAGTTCAAGATGTTCACATGGTGGTCAGGTGGTGTTTGAGAGAGATGATGATGGTGACCTTTAAATGTAGAGGTTGTTGCTATGGCAGAAGGCGCAGATGAAGCCGTCCAACTTCCATCAGCCGTGTCCATCGTTAAAGGTGTCTTCTGTACTAGAGAGGCAAGGATTCCACAGGCACACCAATACAATCCGAAACAGAAGAAACACAACGTAACACAATTGACGCTTGGCTTCTGTCAACCTATAAACACAAAAGTCATCAAGATAAAGAAAATATTAGCTACACAACAGACCAATCACTTACATTTGTTAGTGTATTGCTCAGTCTTCTTCCTTTTCTCGATAGCGATATGTTTCCGCATCTACACTTCCTATAATCTTATATCCTCTAGCGAATGATTGTACCTGCATATCATCTTCACACAGGACAATCAGCAAGTCTAACCACGGAGCATCAGTATCAGCAGTTTTCTCTACAGGGAAAATGCAGAAGGCAATCTTGTGAAGCAAAAACTCTTCGGATCACATAATAATAGACGTGTACAAAGCTGATCTTGAAAGCAAGAGAAAAACTTACTAGACTGCAAAGGAATAGAGATTCTCATGGTGAGGTGCAAAAAACATTTTGGACATTTTAAGGACTATCGCTGCAATTTTAGTTTACAATTAATACACATTGCACATTGAGTAATAGTACATTGAATAGTAATTCAAGTAGTTTATTGGCAATGGTATGGTGGTAAACACTGTGAAACAGAATTGGAATATTTTGTTTTTAATCTTACAAAAATACCATACAGCGACAGTACAAGTTAGCACATTTGAGCTCGAGTACAAAAATAATCAGACTATTCACATATGGTTGGATAAATTTTCACTAGTAATGTATAGTGGATGTGATGTACTGTGTACTGGATATTGCATGTGCAGCATGCATAATGCACTGAACTGTTTGCTTCACTTCCACAATACACAAACACAGATTAATTCACACAGCATCCAGTTCTTCAGCTGTTCATGTGTATAAATGGTACATTGTTAAAAAGCCCATTTAATACCTTCATATAAATCTTAATGAAAACCTGTACAGCACCACAGATGGAAACTTTTGGCAACTTGTCTGTTTGTGACAAAAATTTACACGGCCATGTACACGACGTTGATCTGAACTAAATCAAACTAAAACTTGAGCACAGACAAAATCCCCATTATACTTTGTGAGGGGGGCACATTCTTCCTGGCAATGAATGAAAGGTCATTTGTATTGTTTAAACCTTGACGAACACTTTAGGACAATGATATTGAGGGAAACGAATTTATCATTAAATAGTTGTGAAATTAAATTATCCTACAAAAAAAAAAAAAAAGAAGCTGTAAGTTCAAGTTAGTTTACACTGTACCTGTACACAATGGCTTCGAACACAAAATAATTTTAAGTCTAAGTGACTATCAACAATTATTGTAACTAAGCTGGTTTCCGTGATCTGAACTAGCTCTTCATTTCCTTAAATGAAATAGTTTACATCAAATACTTTCCACTACGTAACTGCAAACCACAAACAAAGCAGAAAGAAGATACCACAGTATATAATAACTTCATTATTGTGTTTGGGATGAACGCAGAGATGACACAAGTTCTTTAAGACAATGATACTCAAACCTTATACATACGTTAAACACTTTATTTGAAGGCTGTCATTAGAAGGATTTCTTATCACTGAATGATAAGAAATGTTGCACTGAATGACATTTAATAATACATATGTATATTATGCAGGTTTGTATACAAGGCTTGTGTTAGTGTTAAAAAGCAAGGAAATATCACTGAATAATGCATTTAGCAAATTATATCAGGATTACTTTGGATAATTTTCAGTATGTCAGCAACCTGTTATTTGTTTAAAATGAAGATAACTGATTACTTAAAGAACTTAAAGTACTTTAGATCACATACATTAGATTAGAATTTTATGTCCCCAAACTTAAATAGCAATCTTACCTTGACTACTGACCCAAGCCCTACATATGTACTCATGCATTATTCTACAATGATGTTATTCAGTGTTAATGCATGTGGTTAGCCTTCAAATACAGTGTCACGTTAGTGTGCTTTATGTACAACATGTGGTTTGGACTTGTTCTGTTTCCTAGAAACAGATGAAAACATATAAGCTAGGCTGTGATATAAGCATCATCTTAAAAATACAGCAATGTCATCTCCCTTCTTTATTGTACCATAAATGCAGTTATTCTAAACCCGGATTTTAATCTACACTAAAAAAAAAAAAAAAAATCATCAACATTCCAATTTGGATCCTTTTTCGACAGATTCGGTTTTACTCGGTTTCCTGGCTGTAAACTTCCAGCTTGCATTTACCTCATTCATTTATCGCTGAATTGGATCCGACGCTGAGCTGTAAAAATGTCCTGCCACGCTACAGCTTTAAGTGATAAACCAACGCTAACACAATCACAAAGCACACAGGCTCTGATTGTATGGCAAGGAATGATGCCTTATGGGAATGATAATGATAGTGCAGAGAAGGGCATTCAGCTTAAAAATACATCACCTCTTCCTCTCTCTCACACACACACACACACACACACACACACACACGTGCGCGCACACACACACACACAGACAATATACGCATACTGTGTAGTCTGGAAAATCATCCACAAAATATGCAAGGTGTCTGGGAGAAATGTCACATTTTCTCTCTACAGTGTATCTCCATTTAGATTTTGGATAGTCAACAATCCACTTTTGGTTGTTATTTGTTCACATAAGAAAAAGAAAAAAAAAAGACAAGTCCCAGCAGAGAAATAAAAAGCCTTCTGCAATCTCAATGATCTACACAATCAGTGCCTCTGATGAGTATAAATTAGTCATGTTTAATCCAAATCCTGTTTATGCAACAGCGCTTCCTTGTGCTGCTGCTGCTATCTCTTTGTAGTGCACATTTTAGCGTGCTTCCTCCTTTGACACACCTCATGCCCTGAATGATGTAATGGTTACATCCCAAACACTAGCAATCAAACCTTGCCTCTATTCATTCTTTGTAAACCCTGGCTGTGGTCCATTCTTGAAGAATCAATACCATGGCCTTACTCCCTCGGAAGGTGATTACACTTAAATGACATTTTACAAAAGCAGGTCTTTTACTGCTGCACAATCACAGATGCTTATGTGAACACAAGCAGTACCTCAATTTAACAATGAACAAATGGACCTCCTGTCGCTGCCACCAGGAGCTGCTTTTCGCTTAGTCTAATGAGAAGCAAACAAATACAAATGTATGAGTGGTGAGTTGTTACCTGAGGTAGCGATAAAAACATGAAGCTTATTTGCTGCAACACCACTTTCAGCTGTTGTAGATTGTTTTTTAACTTATAATTTAACATCACTAAATATAATGTTTCTTAATTGACCAACATTTAAGCTGGCCTGCTGTAATGACCATATTTTCATTCATCAAGAAAAAAAAAAAAAATCAGAATGGACCATAGTGATCACTTTCTAATCTTATATAGTCTTGGCCAAATTCCCTTAATGCACCAGGGCGAGTCAGTTTTACCACTGAGAGACTATAGCTGAAATTCCCTAATATTGTGCGCGGAGTTATGTAATACTATTATTTTGTTGTCATGTCATATTAGTTAGCAATTGTGAAATCCCACAATTCTCTGCAGTGCTGTTAATGAACAAATTGTGTATACCCATAATGCACTTTGCTTTCGAGAATAGGGAGTTCAGGGCAGGAGATTTTTAATTACTAATGTGATATTAAATATATTCTGTAATTAAATGAGCTACTCTGACTGTAACATTTAGCTAGCTAGTTCTTAGATGTGTTCTAGCAGGAAAAACACTAAAATGTGCAGATTAGGGCAATTGATAGAGCAGATTTGGGAAACACTGCTGTACAACAAAGTGGGTCCCGCAAGCACAACACATTCACATTCAGTTACACAACTGTGGAGCAGGGCAGTAACGCCACATGCTTAAGGTATGACGTTGTGTATTTACTTCAAAGTCAACTAAGAGCAACACTAACAAAATGAAGCAGCAGTGATGCTACGAGTCCTGATATAATGGAGAGCTCATCGGCACTACTGATTATTTAGTCCTGGTTGAAAAGAAATGTGCAAAATCATAAAATGTAGGAATATAAAATAAGTCAATTGTAATGTCTAAAGTTAAAAAACAAACAAAACTATAATTTAAGTTTTTTTCAGTGTATTGTGTACTAAAATGTATTACTACAAACAATAATTTTAACATATGTAGTGAAAAAGGAACAGTATGAAGTATGTTTAATCCAGACTGACTTATAATAAAGTTATAGGGCAACTGCAGGATTCCATCAATAAATGTTTAACACTCCAACACTGGAGCAATGCAGTAAAATATAACACTTTCCCAAAGGTTTTGTGGTTTCTACCTGCCAAACATATCCACAAAACCTGCATATTTTCCTCTCTGAAAAAGCAGTACCATCCCTTTAAGGATTACTTATGCAGATTTATACATACCTGTAACTAAAGATCTCATGAACATGGCTTTGCGAAAACACATGATTTACATTAACAACAATTCTAAGTTTGGAGTAAACAAACGTTCTGTTAAAATGTTTGTACAAATGCCTGTCTTTGGTAATCTCTAATCATTTTTTTCGCCATATTTGCACAACTTTTGTAGTCCGCTAGTACCGTTTAGGCTTTCGAGCCTGTATCCCTCTACATGGGGCCAATACTTATGCTGTTCTGTGTTGTTTTTACCACTGAGCAATACTATTGCGTAGAATAATTCTCCCATCCAAATCAAATCATTCAGCATCTTTGTGCAGAATAAAAGATTACGATTTTATTGTAGCTACATTTGTACTTTTATAACGTTTTGCCACAGAGCGACTTGAGTTGCAGCTATGCGGTAAAACAATGCCAGACCTGATTATAATAGACTGTAATAAAACCATAAACTGCATAATAAGGATGTTAACATAATCCAATTATGATCTGATTGATTCAACGTTATCCTAAATTAGATTCACGTCTTACTGGATTTCAAGAAACCTGATAATGCCATCAGAATTTTGGGCTTATCGAACAACCAGCTCGTGTACAGCTGGAGTTTCAGATTACTTGTGACATATTACATGCATTTAAGAGTGTTGACTGTATTATTGCCATCTGATTTTTTTTTTCCACCTGGCAGTTTATTCTGTATGCACTCACTGGGCCTCACTGATCAACCTGGATACAAATGGATTTATTCATAAATCGTTTGATCAAGCCTTTATACAGGAAATTTGGTATTCATGAAAATCCCATAAACCCTCAGAAATCTATAGTTGTATATTACTCGTGCTCTTGGGTGTAAATGTAAAAAAAGACTAACTAAACTAAACCTCGACTCGATCAACTTCAAATCATATAATTTACATGGATTACTGCACGTTTATATATGGAATACACTGTCGTGTTTAAATAGCTTATTTTAATTACGTATACAGCGTTTATCCAGAGTGACTATAGTAGTTCATTGGAGTCTATGACACAAGAAACGGCATATTATAAATAGAGGGCTGGTCTGTCTGCGCACAGCCATAAACCATGAGTCTTAGTTGATGGAAGATTTGGTACTCACTCATTATTATTATTAATATTATACAGGCTTTTCCAAAAGTCTGGATTCCCAGGAATTGCACTAAAGGTGGAAATCCTCATTACATGTAACAATATCAGCTCTGATACATTAGGAAATGTTCAACACTCTTGCCTTCAATGAATACACAAGTGTCGTAAAGTCCAAGGGCAGCAATTTGTTGTAATATTTGTTGTAATTCAATAAATATGCCTATGAATCCATACTTTTGGGACACCCTGTAAATGATTAATTATTTTGATTGGTGTAGACGCGAATCTAAATCATTTCCACTTCTGCTATTCTAACCGCAACCCTAACCCCTGACTTTCAAAAACTGTGGTAAATTGTGGTAAAACACAGATAAATGAGGCCCAGTGTTTGGCAGCATTTTCTAACCCTGATTCGTGCACATCACTGCAACCACATGTCACAGACGCAACAGTTAAAACTGAATGTTGTTATACGGAAAGGCCTTTTCAACATTCACGTCTGAGCCATACATAGCTCAGATCACCAGAGAATGTGATGCGGAGTGCTTGTGGTACCCTCATGCCATCTGAAATGAGAGGACCTTCACAGAATCTTGAACCCGTATCTTGATGCGCACGACACACAGCATGAGTGGATCTACAGACGATTATTGTCCTGGGTCATGTGACTCGGAAGAGCTAAATGGTGATGGAGGAGTCGTCATGGCAGGTGGAGGCTCGCTGAGTTTTAGGGCTGCACCTCGTCAGCATGGAGATCTGAGTGGCAAAGTTGTTGCCGTTGCTGCCCATAGACGGGTGCTGGTACTTAGTGCCCGAGCCCAGGAACCTCTCCAGGTGCCACCTTCTCCACTTCCTCTTAATCTCAGCCTGAACCTGAGATACGGCAAAGAGACAACAGTCAGGACGGGATTATGAATACGAGTGTGTAGATTTTCCACATAGCCTGTTTATGCAGTTTGTGGAAAAGTTTGCATACCTGATTAGAACATTTTATAAATATTTCACTGACTAAATCCGCACTTACTTTTATTAGGAATTTCAAAAGATTAGACATGCTCTATTGAATTTATTCAAATGTGCCTCATTAAGGTGTCTCATGTAAATGTGTTCAACATGAAACATTCAGGCTTAAACTGTCAAGCAAAGTTTTTCTTTTCAGTTCATCGGGTTGTCCAAGGCAGCTCAGTGTGCCAGAATTAGCAAATCAAATTAACAAAACTGGAGACTAACAGGTGGTGCGGTGGTTCGCGCTGTCGCCTCACAGCCAGAAGGTCCTGGGTTCGATCCCCGGGTCACCCAGGGTGCCTTTCTGTGCGGCGTTTGCATGTTCTCCCCGTGCGTGAGTGGGTTTCCTCCGGGTGCTCCGGTTTCCTCCGACAGTCCAAAGACATGCAGATTAGATCAACTGGCTACTCTAAATTGCCCATAGGTGTGAATGCGAGCGTGTGTGGCT
>JAQQZR010000019.1:13088511-13100655 GCA_030068235.1 Notoglanidium macrostoma
CAGGGTGTACCCCGCCTCTCGCCCGAAGATGCTGGGATTGGCTCCAGCTTCCCCGCGACCCAGACAGATAAAGCGGTGTAGATAATGGATGGATGGCATTCAGTTACTAACATGCATGCCATGAGACGCAGGATGTATTCGCAGTTCTGTGTTTATTAAAAAACACAGGAAAAGGTACCAAATCAGCAGGCAAATCGCAATCTATGAGCAGAATCACTCTCAGGGAAAACAAAAACAACTCAGGGAAGGTCAGGCAAAAGACACAATCCAAATAACCAGAAACAGAGTAAAAATACCAGAGCAGCAAGCATAGAATATATGGCTTGGCAATAACAGACACAGAGAGCTCAAATAATAATCACAAAAGTCATTCACAAACTGACAGTCCTTTTATACCTGCGCTGACTGGGTGCACCCTCATGTGATCAGCAGTCAGGTGACTCAGAACGCAGGAGTCTGTCGGCCATACTGTTTGTGGCTTATGGGATAAGCTTTGCATTATTCAGAGAATCTTCACTTAAAGTAATTTGCTGGTAATTACACTTCCAGATGTTTTTTAAATTAAAATTTCAGCATTTCTAAAATACCATAGTAAACAAAGACACCTTTTGCAAGGATGAATAAGCATACCTGCTTTGCTGAAACATCTGCATTTGTGCTACATTTGGAGTACAGGCTCCGATATACAGGATTTGATGAACACTTAAGTAATATTGTTATTTAGCTCTAACTTTCTGACAGAGTGCACTGCTGAATTAACGAGCACACTCTGGATCATTAGTCACAGTTACACACGGCTTAATGAAGGAGGTGGCGGGACAAGAACAAGGACAAAGCAGCGAGGATTCATATAGACGTATGGCGTAAGATACTATCATAAATATTAGAACATTCCTTCACGGCTTTGTAAGAAATAATGACGCGCGCCGGAGATCAGCCAACGTTTATGATGTTTGACTTATCACACTTTTTCAAGATTTATAGTGAGATTTAATATTGTGGAGCATCCAAGAGAGGCCACTTTCTCACTCTGTCTCTCTCCCTGTCAAAAAAAAAAAACCCACTCGTTTTACAGAGAAACCAGAAAGAAAACTCGTCTCGCCTGAAGACTTTCCTGAGCTGGGAAACCTTGACTGCTTTTACACGGTGTATAGACTCTTTCCATAAAAGTTAAATAAAGGTCTCCTCATAAAAACATCCCCACATCAAGAATGATACCTTTTACTTCGTTAAGCAACAACATGCTTTTTGAAATTTGTTTATTTTTAGTCTTAGATTATGTGGAGCATCCTTGCGTATGTGCTGTTACCATAGAAACATTAGCATATTAGAACGAGCTCATTAATCTTAGCCTATTTTTCATGTTACAGCTGTGTACCTACTCATGTCTGTGCCGTGCTGTTATACGAAAATTACATTCTACTGTCCAATCAGAATCGAGCATTCAACTGCGCCGAGGTATAATTATAGTTATCAAATACAACAGTCTAAATCCCATTTGCTGAAATACACACATTACTGTTCATTACACAAAATATAGTTGAGTGGTACACTGGATTCGATTATTTTCCCATAACAGCACACCTCATCATGCTTTATTAAGTTTCTATGAAAACGCTGAATCCCTATTCATATGGAATACCACATCACCATAGGACAGCTCTAAATTTAGTGAGAACCTTCTGTTTAAAAACACGAGACACATTCTGCCTCCCAGAATCGCAATCACGCACTTCTCCTCGAATTTCAGCGCTGACTGATGTGTTGCGGGGATGTAGGGTTTCACTGGCTTTAGAAAATTAATTCAACAAACTTTAAAGCATTTAAAATTCTCCTTCTTGGTCAAGCGCTGGCTTTTCGGGGTTTTTTTTGACGCGGTTAAGGACAAAGTTCACCCTGGAGGAGGTTCACAGCTCTGATTAACGGCTGAGTCATCCCTTTGCTCTCTTCATCTCTACCAAACTTCAAATCCCTCAAGTCACCGATGCCCTTTCGACCTAAAGAGAAAGACCTCACACGCACTGAATTTATCACACATCTGTCGCTTCCATCGATCCATCATCTATGATTCAGTACGCTGGCTTGGTCTACGCTTAAACTAGCACTCCATATCACTGATCCGTCACAATGACATTTCAACAAGCGTTTTACCTCAGTTGCTCTGTCTGACCACATATACTCCAAATCAGTCTCAACAGAAAGACGCAGGATCCTGCAACAAAGTGGAAACTGGGACGTAACATCAATAACAGGAATGCACCAGACTCATACTGATTATGGCAGATCAATAATAGTATGCAACACTGGGATCTCACGTTTATACTGTATATGGCATTAGTGTGGGATGTTGACCAACAACTGTCTTGTTATTATACAAGGGCAGGTCACGGAGTGTCAAATAGGATTACTTTTTTCATATTAGACTCACCGTTAACTCTCCTTTTCTGCATGCATGAGCTCACAGACATTCAGGGTTGGTCAGGGTCGCTGCCATTGACCGAGAGCGAGAGAGCGAGAGCGAGTGCGAGAGAGAGCGAGAGTACGCCATCCCTCCCATCCAGAGAGCATGGCCGGTTTTGTTCCCTTGTCAGCTGGCCACGGATGACTGCGGCATTGTTAGGAGACCGTGAGTTCAAATAGGGTGAATGTTTTCGCACCGTTCTACGCAGGAGCCTTAAATACATCATGTTTGAGTTGCACAATTGCTTAAACTATGGCCTGTACTTTCTATGAGGGTGATATAATTACACTCCAGACTAATATATGTTACTCTTTTTTTTTTATTTATTAAATATATTAATTGAATCCTAATGATCTGTAACCAGCGATTACAATTATTATACCGTTAAAAACAACTTAGATAAAATTACATTTAAACGTTCCGGTCAATTATGGGACGATGGGAGCCATTTTCATGGTGTTTAGTCACACAGTGATTTCAGTTTAAAAGGCAGACCTTATTGGATCATGTCATGTTTGTTCTAACCTTATTACTTTAATGAATCACCAGTGATAGTTGGCACCGGTTATTGCACGTTTATTTTAGCATCAGATCAATGCTCTTTATTGGCAGGGATTTGGGATGTATTGTTTTCAATGTATTTAGTGAAAAAATGCTTCCTAATTGCTCATTTCTGGACCATGGTCACATGACTTCTTCATATTATTTCTCAGTGTTTCCCAAGCAAGTCATAAGGTCATGCCATATAAATTGTCACAAATTTTGTGGTTTCACAAGACAACACACAAAGGATTCCCAAAGTTTTCCCAAACCCTAAAAGCAACCCCAATCCTTGGCCACCCTTCTTTTTTTTATTTATTCCAGATTTGCACTTTAGGAACATTACTACTGCAACATTTTATTGTGCTAGTAACATATGGGTAACCGAAGGAACACAGGAATATTCCTAGCATCGGCTTAACAGTCTGGTTGTGAACTTTCATGCCTTGACGCAGCTTTTCAAAAAGTCAGGAGTTTAAAAGGCTGCATCTCTTTCTGCCGTCACATCCAGCGTCAAAATAAATGACGCGGCGTGCTGATATAGGAAAATAAGTCAGGCCTGGGTGGTGTGATATGGCCTGACACGATGTAGAAAAGCCTGGTTTATACTCGAGACATGGCTTTATTTGTGTGTGCGTGAGCAGTGGCGCGGCAAGCCGCGTTATTCGCACACTCGCCTATCTTATACACACCTGCAGGTTTAAAAAGCCACGTCTGCGAAAGACGGAACATCAGAGCCAAAACTTCCCTCGCTGCTTGGTTTCCTAGCCAAACTGTAAAATGTTTAGCACAGCGATGTCAAACGAACCCTTGTTTGGCTTTAAAACGTTTTGCCACTGGCTCATATGTGCTTTCCGCCGTATCATGGGGCTGTGTCTCAAACCGAAAACTCGAAAGCATTACTCATGTAGAAAAAGACTGGTATGCAAAACAGACCTTTCAGTGAGGCTAAATAGCACTCGGCAGTATAGCATAGCACCTAAGTATGCTATTTGATCCCCAACAATCGTGTCTTCAGTGAAGGTCGAAGGATGGGAAAGGTTGTCCATTTTATTACTGAATTCCTAACATGCTGTGTATCATGATAGTGGCATATAATTGAATGCAAATAGAAAATTCGAATGTTGTCGCAGTTGGAGCGACATTTGTAAAATTTATTTGTAAAATAAATGAATAAAAACAAAAGAGGAGAATGTAAATTCCGCACATGGCCCCTAGCTTGGAAACCCCGGGATTAATCGCTCAAAAGTGCTAGTTTACGGCAGTCTTAGTAGAATAAACGTACAGGACAGGAACAGATGTCAGATCTACCAGTCTGAGATGGAGGAATTCCACAGCAGACAGCGACACAGCTGCTCGGATGCTCTTCAGAGTCCGTCTGTAAACTGTAGCGAGGCTTCCACAAACAACACAGCTGGGGCTCCAGCTGTCGGACCCGCAGACTAAACAGAGCCAGTGAGAAGTGTGTCTTCCTCAGTCGTCTCAAAAAACCGCACGGTTTTAGCCAAAGGCCACTGCTAGGATCTGTACGAGTTACGTACCTGTGACAAATCGTCCAACATGACTTTACCATACGATGTGTTAAAATTGAATGTCACAATGTTCCCAAAGTCGAATCGTTTGACCTTCCTTGTCTTTGTACAAGTTATTGCTTTCTATTTCAACAGCTGTATCCCAAGCTTGTATAAAATCTGTGTGGTTTTCTAACAGAATGCTACAATATTTACTGGAGATGTACAACATCACTGGAAAATAAACACTACTTTAAATGAGCAGCTCTCCACTTCTGCACGCCATTATTTTATTGCCTTCTTTTGCTCTCACGTTCCTGCGCTTTTAGAAATCACTCCGTTCACACAACTTAAGTAAAACAGGCGATGAATCACTGATCTGTCCATCAGTGGCTGAGCAAACTATAATCAAAACCCAGCAGCTTGTCTTGTGAGTCACACTTGAATAAAGACGCGCCCCACAGGCAGTCCTGAATGTGGATGGATTTTTGTCTTAGCAAGAGAAATGAAATGCTAGTGACGTGGGAGAACATGCCAGCTCCGAAACAACAAACACAAAGAAACACAGCAAGCTCTAAGGTCAAAGCACTCACACACAAACACACATCGTCAAGGTATGCAAGGACAGATCTTCACAGGACGCTTCATTCGCAACTTTGCTTATTGTGTATAATACATTTAGTCCATTTCTTTCACAAACGTTGCTTGTAATATAACGCAGGTAAGTTAATACCTACACTTTACATTTATTTAGCTAGTAACTCTCAAGATTTCTGTATTAAAAGGCATTGCGCCAATTCTACATTTCTTAAGTAACGCACAGAACCTTTAATATGGACAGTGCGACCTAAATCTGAGCGCATGAGTGAAAATAATCGTACAAAATGTTTCAGTGCAAATTATATTACAAGCAATATCTCGGGGGGAAAGTTTAGAAATATTTACTTTTTACTTTAATGCCCCTCATTACACAAACGGAAGTTTGTGTCAAACCTGATGTTCCATATTTTGTACAAAGGAGTTAACATGGTCAATGTCACACGTTTGCTTCAAATTAAATAGTGACCTAGGAATAGTTCAGAATCAAGAATAGTGAGCTTTCAAGATACTGAACATCAAAATTTCAACATTTTCAAAATGCCAGAATCAAACAAACAAACAAAAAAAATATCAGAAGTTTGGATTCAGTTACAGTAATCCCCTCGAACATACAGTTCATCCCAAACGGTCAGTCTAAATACAGGCTGCTTATTTAATTATGAAACATATCAGATTTTTTCTTACATGTAAAATTTATGCATAGAGCCTCTTTTCCTACATCGCGGGTCGTTTCAGAATTCAACAAATTAGTCGACTAAAAGTAGAACATTTGTTTGAGGTTTTGGAGTCCTTCAACGCATGATGACTCAAGCAAAAGGTAAATTGGTTCTGACAGCCCTACGTCCCCGAGCACAACGCGAAGAAGATTGTGAGAGAGATACTACGCCACTATCCACTATATCACTAAATGAAGACAATACAGGCTCTGTGTTCGAAATAGTTTCATATATAACTAACCATGACAAGCGGAAAAATTGCATTTAAAATTCATCATTGGTAAGGATTGATGCGGAAATGCTCGTATGCTACGAGAACAGTACAGTCAGTTACCGTAAGAAGAAGCTGATCCACCAGATGGCAATCTTCCCCAGGATTCCTGCATTATCATAAAGATAAAGAAAAACGATTTCCCTCCCTCCGCCTCTGCACACTTTCCCATGTCAGACATTAACGCTAATTTCACTCTTCACGTGGACCTGGATTGATGGTAGACTTTTTCAGCTCCAGTATGTAATTTGCCTGTCCTCTTAAACTCTGAGAGATTCAGTACTCAGCCTGTGCCAGAATGCTACGGATACGCATTATTCCCAGTGGAAGATGCTCAGCTCAATGTACTACTCTACACGAGCGCTCTTTTAGGAATACTGAACCTTTCATGAAAGAGAAATGACCAGAGTGTAACAGTGTGAGGCTCTTGTACGTGTCTGGCAGTCGCAAAAGAACTTCCTGGATTCGCCTACTGAACTCTTTCTGCTGCATTGAAAAAGCTTTTCGCTACAGCTTTTCATATTGTAATAAGTCGTGGGGAACCAGCAAGGAACACACACGCAAAAAAAATAAATAAATCAAAACGCATACTCGGTTCCCTATGTGTTTACAAACCAGGATTTCTTTTTTCAATGCATAAAAACTCCATCCGGCTGAGGCTATTACACTAAATAGCCCTCTTGCCGACTTTCTGTTTACATCATCCCTTTGTACGCGGCCGCATGACATAAACAGGAAATGAAGCTCCGAGGAGCTGAACAGGTCTGTGATCCGCATTTTAACACCATCTCGAAAATCTTGCCTGAAATATAGCGCTAATAGTGACAGATCATCAAATTCACAGTTAAGCCCAAAATATTATGCACATATTCCCCGAAAGCAATGATTTACCATGTAATGGAGTGTGTATGTTGAGACACACTGGTCATTAAAGCGGGCTAATATTAGATTTGCAGTCCATTTTTCCCCCCAAAACACCATTACAGTAAACAGCTTGAGGTTTGAGGTATAAGAAACATTGCAAAGCGAATAGCTAACAGAAAAATATTCGATTTGCAATCCCCACATCCCATTACGGAGACTTCTCACCGTACTATTTCTGCCAGCAGCCATTAGAGCTCAGACGACAAAACAGCCTCTTCAAATGTTATATAATGAATCACCGTGTGGAATCTCAGGCTGGATTTAGAAAAAACACATTCCTGCGAGTCTAAACTTTGTTCTGAGCCGCGTTCCTGTCACCGGAAAGGATTGCTCTAAAAACCCCCGTACAACAAACGGCTCGTGTTTTCATTTTATTTTGAAGTCCACTCTAATGACATTCAGTTCCTCATGAAATCCTTTTGGGCCTCACCTCCACTGTGGTGCTCGCTGAAGTACCTGAAGTAGTTCGGACACGGGATTACCACCAGCTCTCCGATTTTGGCCGATGGCCAGCAGGTGATGATGTCCCACGTTCCTTTGCAGCCTGGCGACAGAAGGAGGATTTACCACTGGCTTTCACATGACTTCATTTACTTACACAAGACTGAAATGATAAAAGGTACTGATGCATCTCCAGCTACATATCTGTTAAAAACATGTCCCTACACAATAGATGTGCTTATCACTTGAATAAAATTGTTGATTTGTGCTATTCCGAAGCTCTTTGGGCTGTCTGAAATTCACACAACATTTGACCCAGACAAATTAAAGTGTCTGGTTGCATTTAAATTTACAACCATATGTGGGAAATCTAACACCTCAGGTAGTTACTGTCTTACATCATGTTTGATCAGACAGCTACCGCACCACTGAGACTGCATTTCGGACAACCCCTGTCCCTCTGGACACGCTCGAAATTATATAATGCACGGGGCAACGATTTTGTCCTAATAGTTCCTGTCATTTTCACCACCAGCTTGTGTGCGCTAAAATGGGCGATTAATACTGCGATATAATACAAATGTTTCTCTGGAACGCCTCTACAAACATACACGGCTTACAACCTTATGAATAAAATATTGTTACGTTAGATATTTCTGTCGTCTCATTGAAAAAATCCTATAATGAATGTTCTGTATTTACTTAAAGGCTTGTCCACCTTTAGCCGTAACATCGGGAACCTAGTTTTTAATGGTACAGCCTCCTATGCATTAGTGTTGTATTGTGTAAACGATAATAGTTTATAGTGCAAAAATAAAAAGGCCATTTAAATGTGACGTCCACAACTGAGGGTCAAAAATCTGGTATATTTCCTTCTGGTGCTCAGAAAACACTAGCTTGGAAGTGTGCCTCGCTCTCTTTTGTGATGAGTTCTGCGAATCCTAAAGCTATCTATTACAGAACCGGAAATATACAGCTATTTCTTCAAACCACTCAGTGGGATGAGTGTGGACTTTGAGTCCCCCTACTCCTCTTGTTATCTTCCTACAATGCGAACACGACTTTCACTTCAGAGAAATGGAATTCACACTGGTTTGTCATTGAAACGAATGAGTCACGGGAGGACAAATAATTTCAGAGCTCAAAGAAACTTTTAGATAACTACCGGTATGAACTTTCAGAATCTAGCTATGTGGAGGCTGGAGCAAAAAAAAAAGAAAGAAAAAAAAAAAGCTTTTCATCTGCCAATCGGCGCTGAATCAGACGTTTGAAAGGAAAATGCCCACAGACGATTACAATGTTGAACATGTATAGCCGTTGAGTAGGATGACCTTCAGCATCCCAAGATGTGTAAACTTTACCTGATGTTATATTCCCGGCGGTTCTGTTTTCACATCGCTCCCTCTCCAACTCGATTTCATTTACGACGTCACACATCTGGACTGCACTGCTCTGTGTGACAGACAACAGGGGAATATTAGTCTTCAACACACTGATGATGGAAAACACCTTTGCATCTATTTAGTCGACAGTATCTTTACGTAGTTTAATAAGATGCACTTGTACGCAGAACGTTTCAAGGTTGCATGCAATCGGATAGCGTTCACAATATGTATAAAAACCGTAAGTGTGATATTGTGCAGTGCGGTCTTGTTCGCCGCCTACTTCAGCATCATTCCTCTCCCTTCGGTAATTTAATGCTTTCTCAAAGTGGCCTCCTGAGGTTTCGCACGTGTAATGGAAAATCAGCACATTGCTATGTTTCAGGAGGCTTTTTTACACAATTTGGCTTAGACTATAGACATGGAACGAGTGATGAAATGCAGCAAGATGATATTAGGCTGTAAACGAATGAAGCCCAGTGGAAGGACTTATCAGCGATGACAAACGCATAGTGACAGTCACTAGCCCAAAGACTGAATGTCAAAGAGGATGAGGAAGACCAAGGAAAAAAAACAAGTCATAGATGTCAGTGAAGACGATGTGTGTGTTTAAAAGAGAGAGATAAAGAGAGAAAAGTAATAGTTCAGTGGAGAAAGAGAGAGCGAGCGAGAGTATGTGAGCATGTTTAGTCAACTACAAATGCAGTTTTTGAGCCTGTGAGATGTCCAGCAAGACGATCCCTGGTCCTCTTGAAAATAGTGGCCTGCGGCTCGGATCGACTGACCCCTAGACCGCATTGTGTTACTTCCAGTATCTACATTTCAAGGAAAGGGAACACTGAGATACAAAACCATAAGACTGGAGCTCTGTTCTTTGCCCCATTTCTCAGGCGTTTGTTGAGCCGACGTCGACAGGTTGTGGTCAGATGCTCTAAACATGCAGAGCCCAGTGCAACGATTTATCTCGTTTTGTCTTTCCAAGCTGACAAGACTAATTTATTCTCCGTCTCATGCGTGTACGCATTATATAAGACAAGTAAACGCAATTACTTTTTTGATCTTTAAAACATAAAATGTTAACCCACACACTTTACAATACAACCCACAAACTCTACTTCCAAACCATATTATATTTCATTTACTCTAGTATTTATAGAGCACTCTCAAAACTCTCAGCTTGCCAGCAGTCATATTATTATTATTATTATTATTATTAGAGCATGACCAGTTTTTAACACATCTGACAAAAAGAATTCTTAAAATGTAAAAAAAAACAAAACCTTGATGTGATTTTAAAAATGCTCAGAACGGAGAGATCTCAGTGTGTCAGCTGCTGTAGAGTAGATCAGGCCAGATTAAGATTTTAGATGACAGGACAATTATTCATCCATCAGCCTGTGTGTGCTTGCCTTTACACCTTCGCCCACACGCTTAGCTGTCTTGCAAGAAGGGAACCTCGACTAGCGGGTGGTAAAAGATGACAGTGTGGCATTTTCTGGTATGCATATTTGCAGTGATTGTACTAGGCTTCTGTATCACTTGTAGATGTAAAAACATAAATGGAAATGCCAGAAGGTTCCTGATAATGAACTTTAGCCTATAACTAATTATCAATGCTCTTGGATGTCTAAACAGCACTTTCGGCAGCGCACTTAGTTCTCATTAATTATCAGGATCACACCAGCACCGGAATGCGTTCTTATGAATATATTATATATCAAATCCTCATTAATGACCAGATTTATAGTGTGTTGCATTTGTGAACTACGCACTTAATTGCACTTCCCCATCCGGCCACACTCCTTACCGCCCTTCTCATCACTACACCTTCCGCCTAGCTGCCTTGTAGCGCACAGCACATCAGCTAAGAGAGCAGGATATCTGTCGATGCGTTCCTTGCGCACTTTTCTGTTTAACGTCCGAGCATTTTTGCACGTACTCCTCACATGGTCCAGGTCATTTCCAAAACACGTCGGCTTATAATCCGACTCATAGGGCGCTGGAGACTTTCAGATGCGTCTCCAAAGGTCTGGGGCTGGAAAAGTTGCTGCACTGCGAACAAAAACATTAATTTTAAAGCTCTCTTTGGCCTTGCTTTTCAATTTACACTGCATAAGAAATACACAAGTGCTGTGGGATGACTCAGCACACTGGATGCTGCTTTTCTGTCTCCGCTAACACGCACTCATACGCACACATGCACATGCACGGAGAGCTTTTTTGTTTTGGTTTCTTCGCCATTGAGCCTTGCATTTACAAGCTCATCGCTCACCAGGGCACTTAATATGCTGCAGTCAGAAGAATCAGACGCCATCATTCATTCTGCGGCTCTATTCTCTGAGGACTAGCCTGCGGTCATGAAGGCACTAATTAATTATTGCACAAGACGGCTAACAAACACTGCTTCTACACAAAACACTTTAGCCATGCAAATTAAGCACTGAGTCACTTTAAAATTGGATAAATGTATATGAACGAAGCGGTGAAGAATGACTCAAGATGTTACTCAGAACATAGGCCAATTTTGTATTGTTACCTTAGTTACGCAAAATCTCATCTTAAAATCACCAAAAGCACAAATACATTGTGCTTCACTGCTGCTTCTGACATTTACTGCCCCTCAAGATAGATCAGGATTTGAAGTGTGCGACACCTACAGTCAGCTCCAGAATTATTGGCACCCTTGGTAAATATGGGTAAAAAGGTTCGGAATCTTTACCAAAGGTCACTGATGGAGCCTCCTCCAATGGGAACAGATTTCATCAAGAACTCAACCTTGACAGCGAGACCAACAGTCAGCAAAGAAAAGAGGTGTTAACTTCGATGCATGGAGTCATCGTGCTAAGCACTTAACAGGCTAACAAGCAAATAAGCAATACAATTACCACAACTGTCAAAGAGTTGGACTATATAAAACAATGATTAAGGACATTTTCAGTTTCTGCTTTCTTTCTGCTCCTGAAGTCAAGGCTCATGACATCACCTCGTTCTGTCTGTCTTGTTTTTTTGTAGAAGAACTAGAAGACAGTTGTTCTAGCAGTCATCAACGTGAGAGACACGGGTAACAGTCTCTCTCTTAGAAAAAATGAACTAAACTGCAACGTTCGTGTACAAAGACTAATGTTGGTGTCCTAGCACTTACACTGCTCAAATTATTGACTTAATTGCACTTACGCACTTGCACTTCTTACCTTGTGTTTGGTTTGGACCAGGCATCAGATCGTTATCTTTAAACATTATTACCAGACATTCTGAATGAGCAATTACAATCAGAGCTTTTATTACCACGTAATGGCTG
>JAQQZR010000019.1:13100755-13117492 GCA_030068235.1 Notoglanidium macrostoma
GCGTGCATGAACGCAGACGAGAGTGATGAGCCTGTTGAGGCTGACGTTCCTGAAGCAAAGATCAGACCAAGTCAATTACTGTGTGTATTCAGGAGGAGGAGGGAGAAACGCTGCCTTTGTCCACTAGTTTATCTTTAAGGCTTCATTTAGCTGCTGCAGAGACACACGGCCTCGTTTGGCCCTGGCAGTTTGACAGACTTGACTGTGTGTGTGTGTGGGTGTGTGTGTATATGTGTCCACAAGAGTCATGAAGTTCTGGAGTCTCTGAGAAGCCTACGGTGTGTTCTTTTTTAATCGCACAGTTATTTTACTGTGGGGAAGAGAACATATGTCTTCCAGATGTCATTCTGCAGTATTTATCCAACTGCAAAAACTGTCAAAGCTGATCATGCAATTAGCAAGTTTTCAGTGCTTTTCAAGAATGATTAGAGTTACAAGAGTTATTATTAAAGCTCTGCTTTGGTTATTCCAAGAGCTACTGTCTACCCTTAAGCATGACCTTTAACCCTCAGACCTGTGCTTTTCATGCACTTTAACCATCATTCAGGAGCACTGACTACATCTACTACTGCATTCAGCTTCCCACACTTCTGTAACTTTGCCACACACTGAATACTGACAGATCATTGCAGCCTACTCATCTTTAGTACTCCTGAAAGCAAAGTAGCCTTGATGACTTCATAAGTAAAACGTACTATGTTGCGTTGGTATAAAGTCCATGTATAGGATTGTTCCTTAAGGCAGACCTTTGAGATGACTCCATGCAGCTGTTTAACCGGCCTTCATGTTAATGCCGTTAACACTCCACAGAGAAATGTCAACAGAGGAGGCCAGACAGGGGGAATCAGTGAGGAGGGGGTTGTAATGTAAAGATAGTGATGGTAGAGAAAGAGAGAGAGAGTGATGGTAACTGTGGAGTGTGTTGTAGTGATACTAAAAAAAGACCATCTTGATGCAAAGAATATGTTAGGCAGTGCAACCAAGAAGACTGGGGTTGTTGTTTTGCCTTATTGAAATAATTTAAAAGGCAAAGTATCTCAATAGAAGGAACAGTGAACACTTAGGAAGGCGCATACGTGAGCACACAGACACGTACATGGTTAGTGTCGCGCTGGCTGATGGGTGAGAGAGTAACGCCATCCAGCCAACACAGACAGCGCACATATCTTACCAGGGTCTGCAAAATGTCCATTCTGAAACATAACTTAAAGACCCAATTCCTCTGTCCTCTCTTTCTCGGTTAAAAATATTGATTTTCTTTTATTGCAGTTTCAAACTAGGACATGGAGAGACGTTATGCCTATAGCCCACTGAGAGCGATCCAGAATTCAACATAGTGTATGTATAAACCTAAGAGGTTTATGATACGTGTCCTGCTCAGGGGTGCAACAAAAAGAAACAACCACTTCTTACTTTAATTTAGGAAAAAATTACCATAATAGCCCACTCAATAGCACACTATAATAGCCCACTTACTATTAAAATTAATAAGGAAATTCCCAACGCAGAAATTGCTTCGAGATTACATCATAAATTAAAAACAGTTCTTTTTGCTATGAGGAGAGTTTCCGCATGGGCGTAGCATCACTATTAGAACAGTGTGAGTAATAATCATTACAGTGAACAGCGCTTCCGTGCTACATTTGGGAGGATGCTGCCGAGGTAAGCAGGATTTCTGGGCAGATATAAAATCTCACCCTTTCAGAACACAGTATAGGATAGACGCTGTCTACGTTTGGGGAAAGTTTCGTATACTGAAAAAAAGCACTGCAGCAGAGATAGAAGTGCACAAATTGAACCATGTGCGTGGTGGAATTGGGTGGAAATCAGCATTCTGTGAACTATGCATCTCATGCAAGTGAAGTGTTTGAACACCAGCGTTACCAATCTGTGCGTTCCATAGAGATAACATGTATAGAGGGTGTCCTGATCACATGATCCCATTCCTTGTTGGAGAGCCTGAGATTTTACTGACAAGTGCTGCTGACCACAACGACCGACACGTATTATAGGTTACACAGTTGCACGACTATGTGAGGAAGAGGCACGGACGTTGGGCATTTTAGCCGAATTTGCACCTCAGTTTCTGGTTAAAATAACGCCTCAGGCACTCCAACAGAGCTCAATATTCTCCAATCCATCTTCTTTGAGACTTTTTGGGGAGGACTTATCGATTATTTATTTCTTTTTAAGATGTGGTGAATTTGTAGTACATTTTTGTACAAAATAGTCCGTAGTGCAATTCAACGTTGAACCTCTGTTTGTAGCAATTTTTGACATAATGATAAATACGCACGTTGTTTTGCATTGTTCATGAAGGAGCCCGTTCGGTCACCATTTTTCGTCATTAAAATTTTGTCCAAAATCTTCAGAGAATTGAACTGAATTGAATCATGAATCGAATCAAATTGTAACTGGAATGTATCATTACAAAAGAGATGGGTATGATCTCAACATCGTTTATACCTCTTTTCAGATTTTTGTAGCAATTACAAACATCATCTTGTCAACCCGTTTCTGGTATAATAGTGGCTCTTTGTTTAAGAAGACAGGCACCTGGTCTCTTAGACCTGAACATAACTATTCGAGAGTGTTACTAAGATGGCCGCAGATTGGACAGACTTTACTAGAATGACTTTATCATTTTCAATGCAGACAACTTCTTGATTCTGTTCATAGAAAATACAAAACTTTCCCTAGTGTAAATGTACTCCTTCTATTTTTCATGCAGTATAATAGCTAGGTAAAAGCGTATGAGCCATAAAGATGACATTCAGGAACTACTGCTGTCTTTCTGTGTGTGAAATGTCCAGAATGGGCAAATACATGGATAATCTATTGGGAATGAATGAACACAGCTGGCTTTTGAACACAGTCATGTGAACCTCTTGGGTTAAGCAGGTTAATTATGGAAAGTGTGGGCTATGTGTGTCGGCTTCAGCTTTGTCGATTACTGTGACCTGTCTTTTTAAATTTCTAGATCTTTTTTCATAACTTGTATAACTAGGAACTGTCCCAAAACACCAACATGCCTAATTTTCTGCTTCTATTAAACTATGCTAAACGTTCCTTGGTTATAATCCGACGTTTATGAAGGACAGAAGACTAACATGCACTATACATGGAAAAAGACGAGTTGGAATCTCCAAAGTGCGTCTAAAATTGCCAGTAATTGTATGCAAAAAAAAAAAACAACCACTCCGTATAGTTACACACTGGCAGCACTGGAATCTGTTTACCATTCAAAATGTATCCGACCTTATTGTATTTTACACATTTTACAAGTCCCTGGGCCAAGCGATAATTATTTACTTTCTATTGTACACTGCCAGTCAAACACTTTTGAGTTTACTGGCAATAATTTAAAGAAAAATATAAAGAAGTGCTTATCACATCCTTAAATCTGCATCTTTAAAGACATGTCCATCATCCCCTCTGAGATTGCTTTATTAAAGGTGAGTGCACTTGCTTGGTGAAGCCGTTGCTGTAAGACTGTAAGTTACCGTAAGCCCAGATTTGACTTTACGCTTGATATGAGACAGTGTTAGTATGAGCTGTAACAAAAATTATTTTTCTGTGTTACAAATGCCTAATTAAGGTGAGCCAATGAAATCTACATAGGGGATTTAACCTGAGCTTGAAGTTTAACCAAAATGTTTTGTCAGGCAGTGTGGTGTGGTACACGTCATGCCTTTTTGTTCCTGGTCATTAACATGTTTCCACAGTTAGAATTCACTTAAAGTGATCAGAGAGCACACATTTACTTACAAGCATGTCAAGCTCAAGGAAATTTAAAATTTAGCTCAGCTTCTCAAAAACTCACATCTGGGAAATCAAGGGACGTAAGATGATAATTACGTGCTTTGCGAGCTGCATTCAGCAGCAGTTTAAACACCTAAAAACTAAAATATTCTAAATTGGATGTTACATAAACGCTTTCTCCAATCACCATGGTCCAGTAAGGTAACACTGACGAAGGATGAAGCAGGAGGAAGAAAGAATATACACCGACCAGCCATAACACTGACAAGTGAAGTGAATAACATTGATTATCTCCTTACAATGGCACCTGTCAAGGGGTGGGATATATTAGGCAGCAAGTGAACAGTCAGTTGTCAGAGTTCTCGGGTTCTCGCGCTTACCTGAAGAAGAGATGACATCAGGATGCACTAAGGGAAGAAGGCAAACAGGCGGAGGCAGTGTGATGCCCTGGGCAACGTTCTGCTGGGAAGCTTGGGTACTGGCATTCAATGTGGATATTACTTTGACACACACCACCTACCTAAACATTGCTGCAGACCAAGTACACCCCTTCATGGCAATTGTATTCCCTAATGGCAATAGCTTCTTTCAGCAGGATAATGCGTCCTGCCACACTTCTTCAGGAATGGTTCGAGGAAAAAAAAAAGGGTACAAGGTGTTGACTTGGCCTTCAAATTCCCCAGATCTCAATTCAATCAAGCATCTGTGGGATGCGCTGGACAAACAAGTCCATTGAGGCCCCACCTTGCAACGTACAGGACTTAAAGGATCTTCTGCTAACATCTTGGTGCCAGATACCATAGAACACCTTCAGAGGTCTTGCGGAGTCAGTGTCTCGAAGGGTCAGAGCTGTTTTGGCAGCACAAGAGGAACCTACACAATATCACGTACATGGTGGTTTTAAGGTTATGGCTAATCGGTGTAGACTTATTATAACTTTGGGCACTGTTTGTGTTTCAGTAACAATTCATAAAGCAATCACAGGACACATATTCTCCATGGTAGCTTATTTTGGAGAAATATCCACATGAACAATATCACTGGTAAACAACAAGGAAATTCTGTTTACCGTACCAGAGTGCAAAAAAATGTAACACATTATTGTGATAGCTGTGATAAAATGTTAGGGGCATTATTGCGGAAAGGAAATTTAATATCATAACATAACTAGAACAGAATGAGCAAATAATAATAAAGGAGAGGAGGACAGTAAGAAGCATTGTGAAATTTCCATAACGTATTCATTTATTAGTCCTAACCGCTCTAGACATGCAAATATTTATTATTACCCAGAAATATATCAATATTCTGAACACAAAGCAAATGCAGTCATACGAGCTGTGTAATGAATTCCAGAGGGCCACGTCTTTATTTCTGAACCTCATTTTTGCAAGACCTCCACCATATGTTTTTACACCTGAGGGTGTGACTGAATTCCCAGTGTAATTCCCCCTTATGAAAAGAAAGTAAACGGTATTGATGTTTCCTTACTCTTTTAGTTTAGCTGGCACCGATTTCAAGGACCTGAAGAACACCTCCACCGGTTTTGTGGACCATCAAACGCTTCGTTTAATGCATGAGGAACTGCTGCACACTAACAAGCTGGAAGCACAAGCTTAAAGTTCATACGGCAAAAATGTAAATCCTGAGGGTTTTGCTCAAAGTCCCAGCAGTGGCTTTCTGGCAGTCGTGCGGTTTGAAGTCACGTGGAAACCTTCACTCATATTGACACCTATTTATTTTATTGATGTAATTATTCAATACTGTCAACTGTTTAAGTATAATTTAATTTATATGATATTCAACTGTCTCTTTCTGTGTGTCTCTCTTTCTTTCTCACTCTCTCTATTAATTAGAGTGAGAACTTCCAAACAGAAATTATTTTGATTACACGTAGCAGGGCTTACAATGCCTAATTAAGTAAAAAGTCTGCTCTACTACTATTATTACAAATATGTAAAATTGCATCTTCTGCTGCTACTGATTGAACTGAGTGCTGCAATTTAATTCAAGAATATTTTATAATGTGTTTAATTTAATATAAAAGCACTCACCAGAGCACATTCTGACTCTAAAATGTGCGTTTGTAAAATAATTATTGTCCATTACTTGCAATTAAGGCATGGTGCTGAAATCCTAATTCATTTTATATAACCCAGATCTACACTATATATGGACAAACCTATTGGGACACACCTCTTAATTTTTGAATTCAGGTGTTTCAATCAGACCCACTGCCACACGTGTATACAATCAAGCACCTAGGCAAGCATTCTCCTTTTACAAACATATGTGAAACAAAATGGGTTGTTCTGAAGAACTCAGTGATTTCAAGCGTGGTACTGTGATAAGAGGTCAGCTATAATATGATTCCATAGCTGAAGAGATCCAAACTTCCACTGGCATTAATGTCAGCACAAAAACTGTGCGGCGGGAGCTTCATGGAATGGGTTTCCATGGCCGAGCTGCTGCATGCAAGCCTCAAATCACCAAGTCCGATGCCAAGCGTCGGTTAAAGTGGTGTAAAGTACCCTGCCACTGGACTTTGGAGCCGTGGAAACATGTTCTACGGAGTGACGAATCACGCTTCTCTGTTTGGCAGTCAGATGGGCGGGTCTGGGTTTGGCATATGCTGGGAGAACGTTACTTGCATGACTGCATCGTGCCCTTACTTCCAGTGAAGGGCAATCTTAATGCTTCAGCATGCCAAGCCATTTTGTACAGCGCTATGCTTCCAAATTTGCGGACACGGTTTGGAGAAGGCCCTTTTCTATTCCAGCATGACTGTGAGCTAGTGCACAAAGCAAGGTCCATAAAGACATGGTTGGATGGGTTCGGTGTGGAAGAACTTGACTGGTCTGCACAGAACCCTGACCTCAACCCCATCGAACACCTTTGGGATGAACTGGAACGGAGATTGCAAGCCAGGCCTCCTCGTCCATCATCAGTGCCTGACCTCATAAATGTTCCACAGAACGAATGGGCACAAATTCCAACAGGAACACCTCAAAATCTTGTGGAAATCCTTCCAAGAAGAGTAGAAGCTGTTATAGCTGCAAAGGGGGGGACCAACTCCATATTAAAGTCTATGTATTTGAATACAATGTCATTAAAGTCCCTGTTGGTGTAATGGTCAGGTGTCCCAATACTTTTGTCCATATAATGTATAACTTACAACCTTCTGATCACTACCAGAGAAGCAGAACCACTTGGCTACCAGCCCTAATGGGTTATACACTGTACACACATTCAGTATGGAAACAAGTATTATATCTTTCATTCAGACGTAACATCCTGGCACTGACCTATGACAATTCTTTCATGTAATACCATTCTGATTTCAACAAAACCCATCACAGGTAACAGTAGCTGTAGATACTTTGTTATTTCTAACATTTGTCCAGATATTGTGTACAAAAGTAAGTGGGTATGTGTGAGGTCTTATAAACATAGACAGCAGTATTCAAAGCCTATTTCCAAAACGCTGCATGCGAGAGGAGGGGGTGAACCCTGAGCAGGAGGCCGATACATCTGCAAAATCGCTCTCACATCTACTGGCAAATTAAAGAAAATCATTCTCTCTAAACAAGAAATCGGCCAAACAATAAGTAACCAGAGCTCACACATTATTCTACTACTGGAATATTTTATTTACAAGCTGCCTGACTAAACGAAATGGCGCAGCATTCTAAGGGCTTAGGTTAATTGTCTAATCAGTTGCTCTTTTTATTCTCAACTACAGCATTGTGTTGAGTAATGACCAGGCTTCCTATCAGAAAAAAAATATCCAACATTAAAAATTCAGAATATGATGATGACCATTATCTATCGTAAAGAGCCAAACACCAGCTATGATGTTGTTTTTAAATATCATTACAAATGCATTTATTCTCTACTCTCATTGTGAGAAAGTTTGCAAGATTTATTTTTGTTTTTATAATTATGAAAAAGAATTGGTGCAGTAAAGAAGAAATCGTACAGGTTTATCCTGCCTAACAATATACATGTCGTCAGAGTTGGCTTTGGTGCCTGTGAATTTCTTTTTTCAACATTTTTGGTAGGTCACTACACAGGTCGGTGTATTTCTGCCTTTGGAGTCAATCGTTATATTAAAGGCCAGTTCCCTCCGGATGAACACAGGATTAGACGTGTCACACGCAGCCGATAGATAGGCTATATGTCCAATACAGACTTGATGTATAAATGTGACGTAGTGTACTACAGGCAGCTTGTGTAGGTCGAATGGAATGAAGAAGTGGGCCATGTTTCATTCCAACTCTAAATAAATACCGCCTTGCTCAAAACAACTTCACTTCATGCTTGTTTTGAAACGATCAGAATTCAGAGCATTCTCATCTGACATGCAAATCTTTCGTAGGAAATGTTCATTCTGAATGTCAAGACCTGTCAAGAGGGTCTAACCTTGGCAAAGAGACATCAGTCCAAAATAATAACCAGCTTCTGAAAATACGACATACCTTCTGTATTTTAAATGCTTGAGATCTTTGAGAATGTGCACCAAAAAAAAAGCATAATGTTGGTGTCAAAGCGTCAATGTAACCCTTAACTCCATCTCTGTCCGTGCGTGTCAGAATGATTTAAACAGTTTCAAGCTTGCTTCTGCAGGATCACTTTCAATCTAGTACTTCGAAGAGTATAATTGGTTGAGAACAAACTGCACTTCGATTCGAGATGGGTGGCTACTGTGGCTTATTACGTGCTGCTCTGTAACTCTATAAATCACTGACAGCGTCTGCTTTCCTAACAGCTAACCTTTATAGATGGTGACTGTATTACAAGAATACATTTGCATATATTTTGTACAATATGGCATTAAGGAGAGGAGAAGCAAATAATATATTTAGCAGCCTCACCTTTGTACAATACAATTTGTTAATATGTAATCTAACCTGTAAACTACAAAGCAGATTTACCTGTGTTATAAACTAGTTAGAGCTTTACATTTCCTTTATAGACAAACACAATGAATTCTGTTGATATACAAATTGAATGTCATAATAAATCTTGTGCTTTTGATGTAAATATGTTTAGGTCCTTCTCAATACATGTGATCTTTGGGATTAAAAGTTGAAATCATGTCACACATAATGTGTGTACAGGTTTTTAGACATGGGGTGGCAAACAGGGAGGGCAAGGGCATGTTAACAGGTGTGTCATCACCTAATTCTATTGGTTTCCTGTTTGCATATGAATATTATTAGGGCACAGGCTTCAGAGCTCTTCTATAGCTCTTAATACTGAAGACATTTCCACCACAACAAGAACAAAAAAAACGCTATAATGTGAATACAAGGATTTAAACCAATAATTCATATAGACCAGTCAGATTTGTGAATTGAAGTCAGCGTAGGTGTGGAAAATATAGGGGTGGCAGGATTTATCTCAGGGGTGGCAGTTGCCAGGCTGTGCCAAAAAAAGCTGTACAATGTTCATACAAAGGACTAAATATACATTACAAACTTGGCAAATGCCCAAATGATTCAGTTATTAGCCCATTAGGTTTTAACATACCTAAGGTTAGTCATATACACCACATTCTGTAGATGATTGTTCTAATGAGAAAGCTGCAATTTGCTTTTTATATAAATATGCATTTAAATATATAAATATACAGGATAAATGTATATACCAGTATTTAACATTTGATTAAAACGTATTATAGAGGTAAAAACATCACTGATACAAATACAAGCATCAGAACTTACGGTAGAGAGAAAGAAGCTCAGACTTGAAACAAACATCACAAATCTAAAAGCATCCATGACCGGTGAGCAGTTTGTGGTTGTTGTTGTTGTTTTTAGTATTAAATTAGAAAAACGTCGAGAAAATTATAACCCAAAAGTTTCCTAAAAAAAAAAACCCTCTGAAAAACGTTGGACGTCAGTTATTCTCCTCGCGCGCGCGTCCAGCGAGCACAGGAACTTCGGCTCGTGAGCGCAGCATCTTCTTCAACGGCGCAGTTTCAACTCTGCCAGGGGCTCACTTTACGTGGCATTTTCATAGGCTGGCCAGAGCGCGAGCTGATACTCGGCGACCAATCGGAGGACGGCAGTAGGAGCGTCGCGTGCGTTCGAACGCGAGCGCTTTTAAATGCAGTCCGAGCTCGCGTCACTCGGGTTCTCTTTATTCGCGTAGCCTTGTGTCATCCGCCATGTTGATGCCACTGACTAATATGAAGAATGCAGATGCCTGAGGTTTGATGCCTCAACGTTTCTGTTCTTTAGACCACAAATGCAAGATTAAACTGCCAAGAGAAAAAATGTACAAGCTCTATTGGTTCTTTTTTTTTTTTATTTGTTTGTTCTGGTGAGATAATAAGGGTGATAAAGTACCTAAATGTTACAGCACCCAAAAAAAAAAGTGAAAGAAGATTTTTAGGAGTCACTTTTTTTTCCTGATAATTTTCAGTAGACATTGTAACAAAGCAGCTTTACACAGCCCTTAAACAACATGAACGACATGCCTTGGAATAGATCTGCACAACAACAACACACACACACACACACACACACACACACACACACACCTGCAATGATCTATATGCTACTTATATATTGCTAGCTAATTTGTATAGCAAGGTTTGTGTAGCACAGGAACAATTGAAAACTTGAGTCGACATGAATATTGTATTTCCATTAAAATGCAGTAATGAATTTAATATTTTGGCCTAAACCCAATGTACCCAGTGCGCTGCACTCCTGTGCCACCCCCTAATTTAAGTCCCAAGTCTCAAGTCTACTAAATCTTTTTAATTTTAGGACTTTTTTGGAAAAATGGTTCTCCAAATACTGATACGCATCAATAAATCTCCATTAAAATCAGACAAATGCTAAGTGAAATACAACCACATCACATTTTTTCACAGTTTCACAGAAGAGTAGAGCGATCCAAGTGGCATACTTGAAAAGCCCTCCAGGTTGACAATTAACAAAAATTCTCATAATTCTCATATAAAAAAAAATAACAGTTGACACACTCCTTTCATCATTATTTTAGTCAGAAATGTGGATTTTTTGTTGTTGTTGTTGTTATATATGTCCATCATCCCTGATGTTTTTCACTGTATAAGATTTCCATGTGTGCTTCCACAATACCATGTATCTTGGATGCATCTTGGAGTTGTTGATTCTGTCAAGCGCCACTTATTGGTGAGTATAAATTCCCTCCCTTGACCTGTCCGTATAGATCCAACTTCAATGGGAGCACTGACCTTTATAGAATGGGTCTGCACTACTCAACCACTGCACACAGCTGTCCTTGCAATTCATATGGATTTGGTGCCTTTTCAAAGAATCTTCTCTGTTCAGAAGGGCAAGCATTTCTCTATTAAATTAATCTCAGACAATAATGATTCCAGATGAAACAGGCGGACTGGAAGGGAAGCCGGCCAAAGCAAACGTGGCAGTAAATAGTCTGTTTCTCTGAACAGGAATTTTAAACACAGTGTTCAAATGAATATCACAATTCAACAGAATAACCTTCTGCAAAATATTTACACTGTCATGGTCTATCAATCCCACTCAATCCCGCAGTTTGATTGATATGATCTGACTTTCAGTGTGGCTGTGCATATTTTTCAGACATAAACACAACTGTAAAAAGTGCACAAAATGTTACCTCAACAAAGAAATGCAGCTATATAATAACTATAGTGAAACTTCAGTCATCAAATAGACTGAATGTCTCATTGCCTGCGTCTTTTAATGATGTGCCTGCCTCGTGTCCAGGAGTGAAATTAATCTGCTTTTTTAATATTACATTATTCACCTGATAAGCTGCACAATAAAGATAGATAGTGAGGGCTCCAAGGACTCCGAGACGAGATGTCAGCAGAATGTATCTGTCTATACATTTGGGTAGGCTGAAGAGACAAGCTTGACAATCAGTGCCTCAGAGGAATTAATTTATTAATCATTGTGCGGTTCTCTATTCCATTGTGATTGCATGTTTTCACCTGGATTGGACAGGACTGTCAGCATCAGTTTCCTGATTTTTCCCCCTGTTCTATTATTCTCTCATGGGGGTGAGGGGGGTCCCCAGGCATGTCATAAGTAGGGACAATGAAGCACTCACTCACACAAGCATAAACTGATGAGCTATGCTTGACAGATGCCTCTGGCAAAAGATAAATGTCTTAGTAGTCCATTTCTCCCAGTGCCACAGTCTTCCTGAGCAGAGATTCTGAAATAGTCCAATAACCTGCTCTGCTCACAAACTCACTTAAATGCAAGAGTTCATGAATCCAAGTTTTACGGAATATTCTAGAAGGCCGCAGAACTGAGAAGCAAAATATTTTTCTCAAATAAAAATTCAAATACCCTGAAAAAAATTGCATATAGAATTCTCCCCCATGCTTTTTGCAGCCACTTTTTTGGGGGAAAGGTTTTACTCAGTGAAGTTTACCTTACATTAGTAATATCTGCAATGCGTGTGTGGTCAAATGTAATTAATTATTTAATATCATTAATACATTTTGCCCATACATATTGGTAGCATAATTTTACATTTTTTAATAATATACATTTCAGATTGTTTGTATTATACCCATCGACTGTAGAGAACACCTAATTATTTCTGCTTTCATTATTGCAGATTTTATGTACCATGAATTAAAATCAAATTCTATTATTGCTATTTTAATGATTCACACAGATCATGTTAATCATGTAAGTATTTTATTCAAATTCTCAAACTGCTACACAGCTGAACACACAACTCCAAAACAACCATCTTAAATGACATTAAAAGATTTAAAGACATTAAACTGGCAGGTCTTCAGCACAAGTCTCTTGTTAGTGTACTATATATGCTGAAGAAATCCAATCCAGTGGTGTTGCAGAAATCCGCAGTGGACAAAATAAACACTCTGAAGTGTTTCAAAATTTGTTTCTTTTAAATTGTTCTTTTTCTTGTAAATTGTTTCTGATAATAACACAGGTGAAGAAATTTTCCTGGCTTTGAAAATGTTTCCTACGGGTTACTGTGTTTGCACTGAAATGGAACTGAAAACCTTCTGAAACAGTTGTTCTGAAATCAGACCATCTTATGCTTATTATGCTCATTAAGGTTTAATAGTAGGTTTGATACATATATTTGCAACCAATAAATGGTTGTGAATCCTAGCTCTAAATTTATTAACTTACATATCGAACACAACGTGCTAGTTTTTACCTAGACATGTCCTTTTTATTATACTAGCTAGTAGCTTGTCTTCCAAATGCATGGCTACTGGCCACTGTAAATTGGCACTAGGTGTAAATGAGTGTGTGAAAGCATATGTGCATGTGCCCTGTGATGAACCTGCATCCCACTCACGGAGTATTTTCACCTAACAGACTCTGGATTCACCACAACTAGGCTAAAATGCTTACTGAAGATGCATGAATAAGAAAAATTCAAATATGCACCAATTTATTGGGGTTTTTCGTAAAACCTGCCGTAATAAACAGCCAATCTGTCTCTACAGCTTGAAGGATTTGGCTGGGTTTTTCTATTCAGTGTCTCACTAATCGCTAAAAATGTATGCCTGTCTCTTTGGAAGGAAGAGAGAAATAGGGCTCCAATGACTGTGTGGGAAATGGTGCAGGTGCAGGTTGATACTACTAGTTTTTGCATATGTTACTGTCATGCTGTAATCCCTAACTTAGTTCACATGAAGCTGTATTTGGAAATCATAGTCAGCTATTTTGGAAACTGTCACTTTACCAAGATCCACTATTACAATTCAGATTCTTCGGAGAGAAATCAAGGTGACATACTAAACATTGTGGTGACATAACATCACAATCCCGGTTCAGCTCACAGTAATCATCCTACTGTTGCAAATGACAGAATCCCATAGGTTAAAATCCCAGACTAGTGGTTTCTATGTTCAGTTCAGTGACAGTTCATGAATTTTAGACACTTTAAGTCTGTGTGGGACGTTTTAGTGGAAATATTCCACGCTCTGGGATTCTTGCTTTGCTTCATAAGCTAGAGCTAGAACTGCCACTCGCGCAGAAAAATAGCTTTCAGATACAGCCCCCTAGGCTACTCTTTGAATGATCCATCAACTTTTTACAGCTTCTTACACTTCTGAGACCACATCCATGTAAACAAAAATACAAAACTTAGACGCAGAAGTAGAAGCAGAGAACATCTGTTGCTCATCTGCCCTTAAGACGCTGTACCTTAAGAAACCAGTATCCATCATACAACCCAAGTATATAGAGAGACCAATGTAGAAAACACACACACACACACACACACACACACAGTCTGAGCAATTTCACCCTCCAGGAATCAACAGCAGCACCCACACAGCATCTCTGCAATGCCTATTTCTGGCAGCCATTTTATTTGCAGTAGGCACACATGTTTCAGAGCTTAGAGGCCAATCAGGTAACCATAATAAAGTGGGTTTATTTACACAAATGTGGCAGAGGAACGACGGGCCACACGGGAGACGTTATAAACCATTCAGGACAGGACGCTGCACAAAAAATAGCTCAGTGTTCCTGCTGTGCCAGTACTTATTGCACTTTATAATGGACATCCAAAAGCAAATGGACATTCCTGCATCAAACAGCTGTCCAGGTCTCATATATCTGTTCCCTAACTATAATTTCTATTGCCGTTCATGATACATAAAGCTATCGAAGTGCATTCAATATGTCTTTCTTTGCTAACTATTTTTCCACATTTTGGCCAGGCTTACAGAGAGACCGATCCCATGTTTGTGACTCTTTCAGTAGCTTTATTCGGCTTTATGTAATTATCATGATAAGCGTTATAAATAAACTCCCACAGGTCCAAACACAGTCAACCTTTCACAACTGTATTTGACGTCACTCCTGTGATAAATATTTGCAGGCACTTATATGAATACACATGGTATAGAACGCCTTCTTTCCCGCTCTCAGATTGATGAGTAGCATTCTAGCTAGCGGCGGCACATGACCATAGATTTTGGTGGGAAAGGAGGACACTAATAATGACATAACCTCAGACATTTGATCATCAACAACATACAGTCATCCAGCACACAGTCTAGCAGCTTGTTTCAAGTTGTTTCAGCAGTACCTTTGTTCAGCTTTCTTCAATATATCTGGTGCTTTTGCAGGTTTCAGCGAAATTTTCCAGCCTAACTGAATCTAACCCCAAAATATTCTAACTCAAAAGAAATGATCATAAAAGGAAGGCAATTTTCTACTTTTCCTCAGCCTTTGTGTAGAAAACAAGGTCACTGTGGTGATATGCATTTCTGATGCACAGACTGTACATTATCCCATTCAATTTGCATTAGAATCTTAAAAGAGAGATGGTTCTGAATGTCACAGACCCACTGTTTTGCTTTTGTTTGCAGAAATTTATTAGATTTAGCTCTAATGATTTTCTAAATCTTGACATCACAGAGTATTTTTAGCCCAATTTCGTATAAAACCTGCGAACTGTGCAACCTTGACAATAACTGTCCCGTACGCTGCTCCTACTCCACTGAAAATGCAAAGCCAGCACTCCTACTGATTTCTGCAGCGTGATTTCTGCCAATGGGCTTCAATTAGCCCTTGTTACAGCCCCCATTTCTGACCACTACAAGTATAATAATACCTCTATGAAGCTAAATGGGGACAGTGTGATTAATCATTAGTCACTCCAAAGAGGCAACATAAAATAATATGTATAGAGTTGTGAATGAGGACTTACATTTGAAGATTAACATTTGTTGAACAGATGATTATATATAAATGTATATTATATACAGTATAACAGCAGGTTGAGATCTAACTTATCCTGTATGCCACAGAGTTTGGTGACGTTTTCCCGCTCTAACACAGCTATTAAAGGGGCTGGCTCACCCTTCCCAGAATCCAACGTGTTGTTTTTGTTTTGAAAGCATGTGACCTCAACTTGCTACCTCTGTAAATTCACAGTTAGTGATCCCTTCAAAACCCATCTCACACCTTTTCTTCATTCACATGGAATTCATATGTGGAAGCTTTGCAAAATTTGCCTTATTTTTTCTTTTCTTGGCAGCCACCCATAAGACAGCCGAGGCCAGTTCGGGTGCATTATATACGGAATAACCATACAAAAACGGAATGGATTTGTCGAAAGAATTAAAAATATAGATAATGTGAATATCTTCAATTTCATGTTACAAATTCAAATCTACGGCCTAGGATGTCGCTCGATTGATTTTGGAATATCGATGGCATCAGAAATAGTGACTCACTACTTGGTGCAGAGGATTCAGGGAAGGGTGAGCCAGCGCCTTGTATGTTAGAGAAGGAAAATCCTCAAATGTTGGTGATATCCATACAGTATATTCAGAAGCAAGGATGAACTCAGCATATGCAATGGTGTCATCTTTCATTAAACAGTGGCGAGACAAGACCCCTGAGGAATGCTTAACCCCCTTTTAAATGGAAATTCAATGCTAATTGTTAATCAGGAAGGGTGAACACATGCCAAAGAAGATTTATGTATCAATCAACTGAGAAGAGGTCTCACACTATTCAATTCCTCAGGAAATTATTGGAGCTGTATGAACTGAAGCTAATACATTGCAAGAAGAGACAAGAAAGTGATGTCATAATTACTGTTTACTCCACAATCCACACAAAGGTGTGTGTCTGTTTCACTGTTCAGTCATCATTTTGATATTGTAAGTTCTCTGTGAACCTTTTGCCTTTATGGAGATGTGTTTGAGTTGCTAAATGTATATCAGCTCAGCCATGAACGTGCTTGGAAATATGTTTATGTGAGATGCTGAGGCATTTATCAATATACACTACCAGTCAAAAGTTTGGGGTCACCTTTTAATTCAATTTTTTTCTTTATTTTTATGACTTTAAAAGAGACTGGATAATGATAGCTGTTGTTTCTCTTTACTTAATTGAGCGGTTGTTGACATAAAAGGTTATTAATGGAATTTCTTTCCTTCTTAATGCATTTGAGAGCAACAGTAAATAG
>JAQQZR010000019.1:13123790-13151243 GCA_030068235.1 Notoglanidium macrostoma
TAGATATATATATAGATAGATAGATAGATAGATAGATAGATAGATAGATAGATAGATAGATAGATAGATAGATAGATGGATTCATAAATTTATATTCAGAATCTATATACTTCTGTGAAGCTGCTTTATGACAATATCTGTTTTTAAAAGCGCTATATAAATAAATTACATTAAATTAAATTAATATAACATCAAAACTATTTGTATTATTACTCCCATTTTCTATACTGCTTTATCTATTGTGAGTTATTGGAAACAAATCCCAGCTGACTTCATGGGGGAGACAGGGTATAGCTTGAACAGGTTGCCAATCCATCACAGGACTAACACAGAAATGAACAACCATTCACACTCACGGATAATTAAGAATGGTCAATCAACCTAACCCACGCAGGCACAGGAAGTCTGCACAGAAGGGAACACGATCAACAATTGAACCTGGGTCCTTGCTGAGAGGTGACAGGGCTAACCACTACACCACCAGGCCACCTATTATTATTATTATTATTATTATTATTATTATTATTAAAATAATAATGTGTGTGGATCCTGGATCATGACTGAGTACTACTGTTCCAAAGAAGGATATAATTTATATTGAATATTGGACATAATATTTCATGCCAACAAGTATTTGAAATGCATGTATTTGTAAAAAGAGCAGTGATGTAGAATGAGGATCTTTTTAAAATAATTTTTCTGACATTTTACAATGGCATAACACACTTGTTTACAAGCGGAGTTTTGGCTCACAGCCCTTCATCAAGATAAAGAGGCTTTTGTCCACTTGGCCAAAACGGTGATTAAAATGATGTTGCTTAGAGGAAGATATGTGTGTCTCTTCACATCACTCTATAATGATCTGCCTCTCATCTGGAGTATCATTTTAGCTCTATTGTCACCTGGCGTATACAACGAAATACAGCAATGATTGCTCTTACCAATGTGGAATTTCATGTGTCACATTAAGTCCACTGAGATGCGCTGATTCCTATGACAAAGCATGGCCAACGAAACAATCCAGGCTTCTCTTTCATGCACAAATGCTCACATACAGATGGGTCTAGTGAATTGCTTTAGGAAATATATCAAGCAGAATAGATTGCATGTATTGTTCATGTCTAAACTATCAGTAAACCACAAAACAGAAAAATCAATCAAACTACTGACAACAGACGTGCGCTTGCATTTAGGGGTGTTTGTGCACCACAGAGAGAGCTATAAATTGTGTACCTATGCTAGATGTTAGATTATAGCTGTATGAGCTCAGAAATATGCTACTCAGGGTGAAGTGGTGTTTGATTGACCATGGGTCTGCTGAGGATGTACAGATTTTATCATAAGACTCAGATAGTGAGTACTGGAAATTCAGTAGTGTAAAACATTGTAAAACAAGTCTTGGCTCATGATTTTTGATATTTAACACTTAATTTAAATTAAAAAGGTATATTAATTATATGTATATCGATGACTACTAGTATGAATGACTTTTGTATGTATACAAATGACATATGGATAATTTCACAGCTGTATAGAGCCCCTACTACACAGAGATCCTACAATATTGCAGTAAAGAAGACAACTCAATATGCCAAGTTTGACTGTTTACACTGAATCAAACAAAACCCAGCATAAAGCCCCTCAGTGCGTGTTTTTACATAGCGAGCCAGCATTCCAGAACCAGAGGCATGACGCATCACAACAGAGCATTGTCGTCCAATATGAATACTGCAAGCATACTGGTGTTGCTTTCAAAACAATAATGAAAGGTGTATTGGGTGTTCAGGTGCTTTTGCTAGCCATGCACATTTATACCACTCATGAAATGCAGGCAAGGTTGCTGAGCATTGTGTTTGTGTGATCAGAAATGTGTTGAAGCAGAAATTGAAGAGAAGTGGGGAGGTGATTCGAGGCAGAAAGGCGCGTGGGCCTTAGACACTATAGATGAAGACTTTTGAATTCACACTAGTCTCAGAAAGAAGAATGACGATGTCAAAAATGCCGCACCCCTGTCCTGTCATGACAGCATGTCCTTTTACACAGATGTTGATTCCGGCTTTGTTACTAGCAATTATTCTGGCTGCGAGGCAGAACGAAATGACCCCCATTCTGAATTTGGACCTTTTAAACAGAATGGCAAGGAAGAGCAAAGGCGTATCCTGCCTTAAACAGGCTGTGTAAAAGGGGCTTAGCATGATTAGAGCATCCTTCATTACTAAACATAGTGGTGCTCCACCTGTTTTAACAGGAAGTGACATTTTAGCTTTTTTGAGTGGTTGAACACGAGAGAGAATCAAATTTACTTACCACTAAGTATTCTAAGCAATACCATGGAAAAGCTCTTTGTGTCACAGTGGAAATACATGGACCTTCGAACAGCCAATCAAATTACAACCTTTAGGATCCTGAAACTTCTGAAAGAAAAGTGTAAAAAAATATTAGGTACTCTTTGGCCTGAAAGGAGCATCTGAGATTCTCTGTTTCATACTGCAGATGACAGATTTTTTTTTTTTTTTTTTACATCAAATCAGTGGAAAATATGCTTATTAAAATTATTTCTAGTTTTTGGAGGTTTTAGTAAATAGACGTTGTGCAGCTCGCTTCATAATCATGCCATAATTATGCTGCATTCATGACTAAACTGGAACTGTTGGACTGTTATCATTAGAATGGCCCTCATTCACATGATTTCTAATTTTCTCAAGAGCTTGGAATTCTTGGCTCTATTTGTAGTGAAAAGAAAGAACAGGACATAATAGTGGGTTTTATATGTCCTTAATGTTTTTTTAAAGTATTTGTATCTTCTGCTCTTCTCATGTGTGTTAAAGTTATTTGAAAGCTTTCTAATTCATATATATTCATATAGTGGCATAACTAGCATTATTTTAATGGTCTTCTATTTGGTCTGACCTCAATTAGATAATGTTGTGCGAATGCATTAAGGGGTCAAAAGTTCCCTGATATCTTTTACCTCATATTAACATCTAAAGAAATCAATTGCTTCCAGTGTAAACGTGACTTGTGTATGAATTGCTGTATATGGAATTTAAAATGAACTTTTTTCTTTAGTGTGCTTTCCTTTCCTTAAAGGAGGCTATTGCCTGTCAGGCAAGTCAGTTCCATGTCTAGAGCTTGGTGTCCTCTCCTTAGGGTATTGTTTACCCTTTATGGACAACTCCAGATGCCATCGTAAAAGACGTCTGCATCAGAACAGGACAGATGCCGGTTTGTCTTCTCTACATGTTATATAACATTAATAAGTGAAGGAGACTGGGGCTTTGCAAGGGAGCTTCAGGGATCTTTATGAGATATAGAGGTTGGTCAGGTTCAAGGATAGATAGAAGGATAGAGTTATGAAGTCCATGTGACCACACTGAAACTGCCAAGGGTTTCACACACCTGGGAACCGTGTTGGTAGTAGGGGGGTTTTCTCAAGGGAAACTTGAAGCTCTCTAGAAAAGAAGCTAATCCTTTATGTGATATTACTCTATCCATCCATTATCTATGGATGGGGAAGCTGAAGATGGGGAGCTGGAGCAAGAGGCGGGGTACACCCTAGACAGGGTGCCAGTCTATCATGAGACAAACAACCATTCACACTCACTTTCACACCTTTGGGCAATGTAGAGTAACCAGTCTGAATGTTTTTGGGAGGAAACCCACACAGGGATTGGGAGAACATGCAAATTCCACAATGAAAGACCGCAATCGATCATCAGGTTCAAACCCAGAACCTTCTTGCTGTCAGGCAACAGTGTTAACCACTGCAGCACCATGCTGCCTGTGATAGTACTCATTTTTATCAATTAAGCTTTCCTCTTATTTACTTTCAATTTGTACTGTTATTATGCTTCTGAACATCATAACAATAAATTATACCAATAATCTTGGAATTTTCAACTGTTTTATAGATTCATTCATCTTTTTTGGAATTACTCAGGAATTCTTTCAGTAAACAACAGGAAAGACTTTTGTTTGTACATTTGAGGAAACTTTATCTAAAAAAAGATTCAACCTTTCACTGAAAACTAATTTAAGAGATTTATGCTGATTTTTGTCGTGCCGTTCCGCCTAGCGCCCCTCTGGTCCAACTTTGCAATAGCAGCGGACATTGTGTCATGACAACTAAATACCATGACAGGTCACATGATGCAAATCAGGAAATAGTAGCTATAACAATTTTAACTGATAGCAATCCCAGACCCTGCAGCATTAAAAGACCCAAGATCACAGCAACTTTTACAAGTGTAACAAAAGAGTGGGAAAAACTAAATAGTCTCTATTTGTTTCGACCTGAAAATCTTCACCTCTCACTGAAAAATCATACTAAAGATTTATTCTGTAATTCTATATCTGAGACTGCCTCAGATCTTAACAAAGAGCCAACAACTACAGCACTTCTTTAGTTCAGTTCAGAAAGGACATGATCTACTATCAACACATTCATTTGGAAGGTGTTAAGCAGAAATCTGGGAAAGAAAATCACCCGGGGCACATGTTTCATTCATTTCATCCTATGTCCCTTCTGCTCCGGCAGACTGTTTATCTCCCTTCTTTCCACTCTCGTCTGAAATCTGATAACGTCGCTGCTGCAGGATTATGCTGAGTAATATGCTGATATTTTCTGATACGTGCTGTGCTGAAGCTGCTGGGGCTAAATTTAGTTCTCTGAAAATGACACGGCGGTAATATTAATAGCTTTGCGTTTCCTTTATCAGCACTACTTCCAGATGTGCAATTTCGTCATGATACTGCGGTGGCCTCGGTTGCATGCATTATAGATGATGAACAATGCATTTGATACATCTCTTGCAGTTCCCAGATCTTGCAGATAGGCAAACACCAGCTTGTGTGGGTCAGGAAGATTTAGGTAAAGGCAGTGCCGCATCAGGTCGCGTTTTATCTTTTCTGCCTTGTTAGGTTGATAAAATGCATGAGCTTGTCTGCTACCCAGCTGTGCATCCCTCGCTTTTTAGAGACTAGAGAGGATTTTGGAGTGCTATTCTTGGAAACAGAGCCGCCAGACTAATGGCCGAACTTAAGCACATATAAAACAACTATTCTCTTCTCAGGAATAAGACTAATGCTGAACTATTTCACCATATATTGAGCGATACTAACTAATGCCATACGTCCTAGATTAGTGGAGAGTGGATCACCACTTGCATCACATGTCCAAACACAGCCGAGGTACCACCCGGTCACCTTATACGCATTACTTTTCATCAACATGATCAACTCCACTTTAAAAGCCCCATGGCTCTTGTTCAACACAATAATGGGCTGTGTTCCATATTGCACTGCAAGATGTCACGATCACTGCAGTGAGAAGTTCCCTAAAGCTTTTACGTTAATTGGCTGCTTGATCACAACGAGCACAGGATATTGGATGTGCAGTTTAAGGTCTGAGAGGCTCCCAGATCGACTGTTGGATGCATTAGGAACACGGCACCCAGCCAGCGTGGCGAGTTTAGCCACTTTGATGATAAAAAAATTGACCGCTTGCTTATGGTACAGGGCTAGGAGAAGGGAATTATACAACAAATCAAAGACACTGGCTTAACCTCAATATGAGGAAGCTTAAAGCATAAACACTTGTACATTTATCCAGAAAACCGATCATTTGGAAGCAGCACAATTCATAAAATCATACAGATACAGGTCAAGAGCTTCAGTTAATGTTCACATCAAACATCAGAATAGGGAAAAATCTCAGTGAGCGGTATGACTGTTGGTGGTAGACAGGCTGATCTGAGTATTTCCGAAACTGGGATTTTCATCCCAGAAAAACATCCAGTGAGCAAATCTGCAGGTGGAAATGTCTTCCTGAGGAAAGAAGTCAGTGAAAAATGGTTTGAGCTGACTGGAAGGCTAAGGTCATTCAAATAACCACTCTTTGAGCTAAAAAGCATCTCGGAAGGCAAAGCATGTCGAACCTTGAAATCTGAGGCTACAGTGATCACCAAAACTGGACAGTTGAGGTGATACACAATACTGCTTGCAAATCAGTTCATTTCTTCATTTGCTTCTTCCCTACACTGGAGTTAGGAGCTGCTCGGTTCTGTCCATTTTCTTTAAAAGGAGGCGGCAAGAACCAAATGGTCAGTGTTCTCTTAGCAATTGTCGTTTTACCTCAGAGGCAGGAGACAGCTCTAAAAGTTACAAATGATTCCTTTAAAGCTGTTTACGTGGTTATTGATGTCTATAACTAGATTTAAAAAGGTTTATTCCCTCCGGTACTTGTCTTTGTGTGGTCTTTAAAGTCATCAGTCCTCACCTGTACATTCTATCTCCTTTTAATTAGTTCCTTTGATAGAGTGTTAATTAGAATCCGTGATTGAACTCGTCAGTGAAATTAAATAAGACAAGGCACAAATTAAATGGAAGAGGGGAAAAACCCAACAATCAGAGATAGTATCACTGGATATACTGGACTTCTTCAGTAAGGAAGCTTTCCAAGCACTCATTTTGAAAATTCATTTGGCCTTTTCACTCACACAAGGTTTTATGACATTTTATTATTAATATAATTTCAGATGTGGAGAGATATCAGCCTGTGTTTGGGGGAATCAGTCACTGTTTCCCATAATGATTACGGGTTTTTCGATAAAGAGCTCAAGCAAGAGTTAATATGTCAGGAAGAGCCCTTTATTATGGAGTGATAATCCCATTACCTCGGATTAATTAATGATACAAGATGCATGAGGTCAAGGTTCCTTTAACTGACATTACTCAATCCATTACTCAATCCATTACAAATCATGAACCTCACCATAAGTAACATTAACAGAGTAACTAAGCCTTGTCTTAATTGAAGTTCTTTTTTAAATAACAAAACAAATAAATGAAATATTCAATAACCATAGTTCACACCATCCCCAGGCTTAAACGTGATAATATTGTGATCCCGATTCATAAGGCAACAGATTGATATTTGATGATACCACTGAATCTGCTATGATACAATATGATAGAATAAGATTTGATTTAGAAGCCTCCAGTTAATAGGTTATGTGACCATTTTAGCTGAGAATCATTATTACGGGCAAATACTTTTGCTAACTTAATTAACACATATGTTTCGATCATACTGCTACAGTCAAATAATTTATGACAGAAAAAAAAAGATAGCTACCAGTAACATAATTAAATCAGTAATGCGTGTTAGTGATCACAACACAGATGTCTCAGGTTTCAGTAGCGGTGTGAAAAAGAAAAAAACAAAACAAAAAGCAGCTCTATAAATAAGCTCCTGCTGGATGCCAGGCCTGAATCTAGTCTCATTGGATGGCTGTATAATGAGCAATGCATCTGGCAGGTCAGGTGGAACTGCTCTATCATGTGTGGCATTTGGGAAAAAAAATGTACGTGTTGGCTTAACAAGGGAAACATGTGCCACCCTCTAACACACAGTTTGTTCTACAGGAGAAATGCCGCAGGGGGTTGTATTATCTACACCCTACTGCTGCACCTCCAAAAAAAGATCTAATTTATAAATGTACCTCTGAAGGTAGAATGGCCAGAATGTTCTGCCATGCCTGCAGTTCCCTTTGCTGAATGATTAAATATAAATGAACAACAGCTTCCCCGTGACCCAGATGGATAAAGCGGTATAGATAATGTTTTCTGCATGTGACTAATGAAAAGCAATATGATGCAATTTCATTTCACCCTTTCGATAGCAACCAGCTCAACTGTGAAACCAACTATCCATAGGTTTGTGCAGAAATGGACGGGTGAGTAAACAGCAAAACTAAAGAACTGTTTTAGAGCGCTACTCTCATTTCCAAAGACAACTCCAATCCATAATTGAGTGTTTTTACATTCTGGACCTGCTTTCCTCCCACCTGAGGATCTGCTGTGCACACGCTCCCAGCATTTCCCAGCTGCCCCTGTGGCTAGGCATACATCACAGCAGACACCTCATTTGATGGAACCATTGAAGCAGGCAAAGCGGATACTACATCTGTCCGCCAAGTTCTCAGGACCCAGAGTTGGAGCGTTGCAAATGAAAGTGACAGCTCAAGTCAGACGTCTCATCACCCCCGGCACGTTGCAATACACGAGGGAGTGAACAAATCTCGAGTGCCCATTATCAGGCTCTAAGTGCTTGCCCAGTATCAAACGCACTAACAATCTAAACGGGCTCCAGAAACAATTTATCAGGAGGTGCAGCAGAGATTACTGGGAAAAGAAACGTGTTTACAGCTTGGAGAGATTCTGACATGCAAAGCCTGTTTCCGTTTTCCTTTAACGAGCAAACGCAAGGCGTGACGTTCACACTGGTTCTGAGCAGCAGCTTGTAGCTGACAGCTATCGGAAATCGATTGTCACCGGAGCCTTGGAAAAACAGAGATTAGCCCAGAACGTCACTTTCCTTTAGGAGCATCACCTCCAGCACAGCGTAAATAATGGAACAGTGAGGGGTGTGCAAGAACGCATTTTAGATGATCATACCTAGACAAAACAATACTTGCAAGTGGAAAATATTATACAACTGTTACTTCCTTTATATTTTTAATAGGCCGTTGTCATTGTTCCTGGGTTAACAAATAGACTCTTTCACTCTTTTTAGAAATCTCGCATAAGTCCCGAAGAAAACATGCAGCCCAATGAGGAGATATTCTCCCACACTCACTACTCTTTGTAATTTTAATTAGCCCTAACAACAGAGAGGATGTTTGCTACAGTGCCTTTGGATATATATAAACAACAGTCCTAAATGTCTAATTTTCATAATTGACAAAATTATGCATGAGTCTAACATTAATCAGCTTTAACTAGTTAACGGTTATATTCAATACACATTGTGAGCCTAATTAGACCTTCTTGGAAAGACAGTTCGGAACGAAATGTTAAAAAAAAAAAAAACATTTAAGCTCGTGCCTTATTACCAGCACATATAAACTTTATAACCTCCAGACTTACAGTCACGTCTGCTCTACAAGAATGCCATTAACCACGTAAAATTTACAGACGCTTTAGTAGAATGAGTGCACAGGCAAGCTGTATGTCATTTATTAATGTGAGGAACAGGTTTCCTTTACAGTTCTCACCACAGCTTTGACTAGAGCTTTAAGCATTTTAACAAATGAACCACATGTACATTACGAGCCCGACCATTTCCTTTGTTTGTCCTGAACCGTACTGTTTACATCTGATATATATGTGAAGATCTTTTGAAAATAAAGCTCTTCACAAAGCTAATGTGCTTTTAATGAGTTCCGGGCAGGCTGATAGACGGGGCCTGCTGCAGGTTGAGGCTTTAGGGCGAAGGTAAACAATGAAGGGAACTCATGCAGCATACTTCAGTCAAGGTCAGTCCTGCACGATAACGTTTACTCTTGGAGATGCCAAAGCACTGTTACTCTGCAGCACGCACACAAATATACTTTCTGTACTTGTTACACTGACAACAGTAAAATAGAAACTTGAAAGCTCCTGTAAACATTTGCTTCCTTATATATTTCAATGATGAAAACAAATTTGGTATATTAAGTGTAAGGATACAACGGAATCAGACAGATAAGGTCAAAAATAATGCTGAGGAACTGTATAACAGTGTGCATTTCCAAGCAGTCAGTATTTAGCAGGGGTGGACAGCACTTGTTACAGTACTTACACACTCTTTTTGAAAGACCTCTACTTCACGCAAGTGTTATTGAAAATGAATATTCTTACAGTAAACTCACAAGAGAAAACATTTTTTACTTCTCACATTTTCATTTTGACCTTCAAAGATCCTATTAAAAATCAAACGCTATTTACTATTTTCCAGATTTCTCTCTCTTGCAGGATTTCAGTCATACAGTATGACACACCTCGTTCGCCCCTCAAGGTTGGAAGCACACAATCGTATAGAATGTTTTTGCATGCTGTAGCATTATAATTTCCCGTCACTGGAACTAAGAGGCCCAAATGTTTCAGCACGACAATGCCCCTGTGAACAAAGCGAGCTCCATGAAGACATTGGAATGGAAGAACTGGAACTCCAGGGAACCCCAAGACTCCTCACCCAACGTCAGTACCTGACCTCACTAATGCTCACGTGGCTGAATGATCACAAATCCGCAGCGTCGCTCTAAAATATAGTGGAAAACCTTCCCAAAAGAATGGAGCTTATTATAAGAACAAAACAGGACTGATGATGTTCAGGGGTCCAAAACTTTTGCCCATATTGTGTAGAACTCCTTTTTTTTTTTTATTGGTTTAAACATGGCAATATTGTTGTTGTGTTCATGCCTCGTCGGCAAGCCTTACAATTTTACACATTTTTAAAATGTGTTTCTGTTGTGATATTGCATTTTTGCCACATGGTCTCCAATTTCCCAGCACACATTAACTGCGGCTTTTGGCCAAATTTCAGTGTAACTATTTTCAGCTCAGGATGAAGTGATAATGCTTTCCATTATCGCCTAAGTACTTGGATTTGATTTCACAAAGACATGGAGGGAAAAGTATGGGGGAGGACAAAGATGTGAAGCACCTTCTTTTGAGAGGCATCTCTTATTTTTTTTCTCGACTGCCTCGCTAAGCTGCTTTCTCATCCTCCGCTCCCATCGTCTTCATCCATGCTGAAGCTTCGCCCGCCGCATTCCCTGAAAATGAGAGAACGAACTAATAAGTGCTGCCAGGAGCCTGTAACTTAATGCGTTATTTTGATTTGATTGACCTCTAAGAACGCACTTGATTTGAGGAGTTGGTTATCGATTTCCTGAATAATATGGTTTTCGGTGACTGCGATGCTCTTGATCAAAAGATCAAGTGCTCTTTCACAGACAGCAAACCAATTCCCTGAACACAGAGGTGCTGTTCATATCCATACCAGCTGAATGTAAAGGCCAGGAGCAACAAGATGACAAGAGCTGTATGTATTTGTGAGTAGGTAGGCCCAGAAAGGTCACCTATTTTCTTTGGTTTTTACAGAAGCATTTCCAAGATAACCTTTGGAATAGTCCACGGTTAGAGTTAACAAACGAGGTTCAAATGTTAGCTGTTTTTACTGGCGTCAGTTTATCCAGACTGGCAGGAAACAGAAACTCATAGTTTAAGAAAAATCAGTGCTCAGTCTATGTGATATCTGGCTCCAGGCAGCCAGTTGGCACTCACTTTAAAGAACAGATTTATCCACTTGTTCTTCTGCTCTGATCTTTTCTAAGCCAGTGAAAGCTGTCTTTAAAACTAAGAACGGCTTCAAGACAAAAGAGAGGACATGAATGACAGACTGCCGATATCTTTCTGATCCCCGTTACTTGACACGATAAACGCTAGAATGAGAATAAATGTCCCTGATCAAAACGTTTGACTCATACGCACACTTTTCTTTTTAATTCCTTTGCAGTTAACAGGAAACCTTTTTAATACATTTTGTGTTCCGTATGCACGCCAACAAAACAGTGGAATGTAGAAGTGGAATTATTTCAGATTACAGCACAGTGCTGCTAATTCTCAACTCTGATTGGTCAGAATGTGTAGATTGATTTTACACAGCAGCAGCTCTGACGGGAGTGCCAGATGTAATTCAAATCACACGTCTATTTTAAAGCACTCGCTCTAATACGTTATCGTTTCTATGGTAATAAGTTTCACAAGGACTTTTATGGTGGACACTTCACGTATATGGACCAAAAAAAAAAAAGAAAAAAAAAAGAAGGAGGTGTAATATTTGATTTTAGATTTTTTGTTTGCTGGTTTGATTCATGAGGAGACATTTATGTAGCATTTTTAGAAGTCTCCAGCGTCAGCAGTAAAACTGTTACTTTTAAGTTTTCCGATACAGTAAAGTCTTCAGGACAGAGGGTTTTGTGCTTTCTTGGTAACATGACAATGTGCACTTGTCTTTGAAACTTCAGAAGATAGAGAAAAAAAGAACAGCTGGTGAAAGGACAGACTGTTATAACACAAGCAACAAGAGGGACTAACGTCACAGATGTCCTGCAACATTAAATGTAACTATAAATGGATAAAAGTATGACGGCATTGGTTAAAAATATTTGTTAATTTAAAAATACTGAAAAATTTCTGGAAAAATAAAAGGAACAACACATGGGATGTGAAGTTATAGGAAAATACTCAAGCCCACACCCTCACCTGGTGATTATTTTCCTGTAACAGAGCCCCTCTTTTTTATCTTTTGATTATATTTAGAATGCTACTAATAAAAATGTAAAGCCAAAACTAGCTAAGTGGGTTTTTTTTCTTCACAGAATCAAAACGTCTGGGTGATGGACAACTAAATCTGTAAAATCAATACTAATTGATAAGGTGCTTACCTTAACTTAAATCCTATAATGTGTCATCATTACATCGCTCAATGTCAGTTTCTGATTCAGAAGTCTTTTCAACAATGTTTGTCTTAACACTTGTGATCAGCACGCATAATCTCCAAGTACACTCAACATCAGCATAAACAAAGTGCTGAATTTAGCTGAACATAACCATAACAGGACTGGAGGTCTCTGCACATACAAGAGTGAAATCTTCGAACACATCAGCAAATGCATCCACCTTAATCAAGACTTCTTGCTTACGCACAGTCATCACATGAGGTGATTTTTAATCAAGATGATCAACTGCATTTCTTGATTCTTGGGTTTGCATTCGAAGTTAAGAGTTGAAGTTAAAAAGCATGTTGTGTGTTTGAAGCCTGATCCCAGGTTAATCACAGTGGTCCAGGGAAGGAGGGGAAAAAAATAAAAGAAACAGAGGCTACGTCTAATCGCCGAGGAACAGACGGACAGTTCACAAGAACACGCAGCAGACTGTGGAGTTTCAATCACTTCTAATAGAACACATTTCAATGCAGATTCATCACTGGTGCATTGTTAAGATGAATACTAATAATGTTCATGTGCTAAATGCACAGCAAGAGGTCGTGAGGCCACTTCACGCACTGATGTAGATGTGTAATCAGGATTCCTCCGTGGTACGTTCAGCCACAAACGCCTAACATCCAGAATTTCACTGGATTCTTCAAACCACAGGACTGAGGGTGACATATGCTTTATGATACAATGCCCCCTACTGCCTAGTTCATTTACTGGACATTTTAAAGGGACATTGCATCTAAATTTATGCCTCATATTAAAAACAAGACACGACACTTTAAATAACAAGTTTAACAATGACAGTCATTCGGTCTCTTCAATCTATAATGGTGCAACAATATTATATACATTATAAAGAAGTTGGGACAAACAAAACTGTCCTTCTTAAGGTAAATACTAAGTCTTTTAGGCCCTTTCAAAGCCATATGACCTTAAAAAAATATATATATCTACATCATGTTACAACATCAATATCTTAGTCTTCTCATATCGATAAACATTTGTACCAAAGGACACGATTTCCTGCAGTGATGCTTTGTTCATGTCAGTTCGTTGTGTGATTTGTAAACATCCTGTGGTACCACAAAATAGCAGGCTCCTGGCACATGTTGTGAATGCTGTAGGATTGCCCTAGTGAAGAGACATGAGAAAAATATTCAACAACATACCAACAAAAATGTACCGTCAACCTAGTTCATTATATTTTAGTTTCTTACCACAAGGCGTCATAAATGTTTGTCCCGAGTTGTAGACTTCCTTGACGCCATTGAGTTCCACCCGCACACAACTTGATGCTACGTTGAACACCTTTATTTAAAAAAATAAAAAATAAAAAAATAATAAAATAAAAAAAAACTTAAGAAATGTTTATATATCTGATGCTCTGCTCACATACTCTTTGTGAACATTAACGTTCATAGTGATGGTGGTGTTATTCAGACAGGTTTCACACACATACACACATATACACACACACACACACACATACATATACACATACATACACGCATACATACACGCATACATACACGCATACATACACGCATACATACACGCATACATACACACATACATACACACACACCCAAACCCGCACACACACACACACACATATACACACACACATACCCAAACCCGCACACACACCCCCCACTTACAGTAATTGCTTCAAGATCCATCTGCGCAGGTTTCTTCATATACGAGCCCAATAAAATCTTGCCACTTGAGAATGTGTTGTTCTGAAGGTCAGCCATATGTCCCATGGCTCGTCCAGCATGACAGTGCCAGTGGAAGTCATCTGGGCTAATGCCTTTACCATCTAGAAACCGAAAATTACTTGTATTAATATAATTGTTATTAATATATTGTAATATAATAAGTTCATTATTATACTACAATTATACTATTATTTGCAACTTTCAGTCACAGTTTCAGCAGTACTACAGCTTACATGTCTATATCTGAATAACCACACTGAAAAATCACCTTTTGAAGTGGCTGGCCAGATATGAGTGAACCAAACGCTGAGGTTATCCCAGTCTTCATTATCGAGAACAATGGGCTTTAGTGGAGGGCCACAGAACTCACAGTTGGACAGAACGCGGGGCATTAATCGCGGTTGAGGAATCATCCTAGATGATGGCAAATCTGAAACCAGAGTACAATTGATGAATAAAAAAAATGCTTTTCACACAGGCTACATGAAACAAATATTTACTGCAAACCTATTCAAAATTTCCCACCATGAGTCATGAGTTTTTGAAGAGTATGCTCCAGGTCAAATTTTGTTGCTTTGTTTTTTTTCTTTACCATTTTTTGACAAGTAAAAAAATTCCAGTGATTTCAAAACATTCTCAATTGACCTTGACAGAAAGCAATGGTGCCACATCAGTGCATCATCCAGCAAAAACATTACCAGCGTAAGACTGGTGGAAATGGGGCGGGGTTTCCAGTGTGTATATAAAAATCTATACAAATGTTCATTGGCTCATTTGCCTCTTTTGTTGGCGTACATTACAGCATGCTCAATGTTAAATTGAGACGCACCTCTACAAAATGGGTAAAGGTTGGCAGATCGATGCAGCCTTTTCCAAAATTTTCCATCTCATCCCTCCCCCTGCAATACAGCAGGAGTGCACGCTCTACAGTTTGAACACCTGCGATTAGTGAACCATATATTCAGGCTAATTAGTCAGCACTTACCAATGTCCTCATGCTCTTCATAACGTTCCAGCTCAATGAGTGAAGAAGGACCACTTTTGAAAGCAGCGTCACTAAATCACAGAAAACAAACAAAAAAAGCCCACACACTTCAGACGAATCTAATTACAGACCATTTTTTTAACAGCACTGTATTTGTTTGTTTTAAGGAGACTTACTAATCCGATGCTCTGTGGGATCCACTTGATGCTCGAGGATTAGTTTTCCTCCAAGCATCACTGGACTCACCACTCACACACACGTCAAAGGTAGCATGGCTGCTAGCCTGCTGCTGACAGTCGCTGTGGATGTTCTCAGTGGACTGCTCCGAGTGATCCTCCAGAGAGTACAGCAAGTTTCTGCGGCCCTTCTGCCAGGCTCCTCGCCCTCTCTCAGTAGAAGGGCCCGGTTTCGCAGAGTTATACATGGCATCGAATGTAGCCAACGATCTTTTGACTGACTTTGGCGTGTTAATCATGTTAATTCTATTTTTTTGCCGGCCCCGACCAGATGGCTTTTTTAAACTGGCCGTTTGACGAAACACACTCTGTGGAGGGCCTAGCGGTGGTCTGGATGTTCGCGGAGAGGAATTCCGTGGAGACGGAGAGCTCTCGACAGATTCCTGAGACTGTGGAATCTCCCACCAGTTCCGTGGTGGTTTTCGCTGCCGTTTTACTGGAACACTCTCCAACGCATCGTGTATCAGTGGAGGACATTTCTGAGCAGATCCCCTCTGACGTTCCCGTGTGTAGACTTTATCAAACATCCTTTTATCTCCTGTGAGGACATATTCAATACATATTCCTAAATGCAAATTCATAAATAAAGATAAATCCTGTGATCGAACCACTCGCACTACACAAACCATCGGCTAAAGGACGTGATTTGTTGCAGAGGTGATGGTGGGTTTAAACAGAGCTTCAACACACACAAAATAATTAAATGGTTGTTAAGAGAAATGTTTCATTGTGTGTATTTACCTGGAGTTTCACTGCGATGTCTAGGAGGTTGACTACATGCCACTGGACTGAGCTGCCCTGAAACCTCATTATCTCTCGCCTCTTCTTCAACTATCAGTGCTGGTGTCATTTCATGCTGGTCTTGAGCTGACTTTCGTTTCTGTCTGCCACCTGCCAATTTAGGATTTTTCCGTGAACCGGCAGGATTAGACTGAGATTTATCAGCCCGTGACGTCAGTGTTTTGGGTAGTTTCTGAACAGTAACAGGCTCGTTCTGGATTTCCTGAAAAGTTGAAGCTAACCCATGTTCAGTCGAATCTGTTAATACTGGAGCTTTCTTTTGAGTTTTCTTGTTGGATTTGCGCTCTCGTGAAAGTTGAGCTGCCTCTTGTTGCTCCTGTGTGTTGTTTTCATCACACTGTGCGAGCCACCATTCCCCAGGTGGCTTTCTCTTCCTCTTGCTGGTTGCAGAATCCTCTGCAGAAACAATAGGCTCAGGCACAGGGAGCTCCTCAGTCTCGAAGATTTCTTTTGTTTTCTTGGTCTTCTTTACCTTTCCTGGCTTCTTTGCAGCACGCTGCTTAGATGTAGGATCTTTATTGGCTTTGTGAGCTGGTACATAAAAAAAAATAAAATTAAAAAAAATAAAAATAAAAAGCAAGCAGCAGCAATGAGTAAGAAATGTCAACAACTGTCATTTAACCAAGAATGAAAAAATATTCCATTATATGCGAACAAAATATGAATAGAATTACACATTTTGTGTGTATTTTCTATGCTCAACAAAATATCAAAAGGAAAACAAAACAAACTATACAGAGGTTTTAAATCTTTAAACAGCATTCAATGATATGCAATTCGCAAAAATTGTTTTAGACCAAGAAAAAAATCTAAATTATTCATTTCAAGTAAATTTGATCATGATCACTCCGGTACCTGTACTCGTGCTCTGAACCTCAGGTTGTTCAGCAGGCTCCGGTGGTGGGTCAGTGTTATTTTGCACCTCAGGCACCTGCTCCTGCTCTTTTGTCCGTTTCTTATTCCTTAACGCACTCCTGTCTTCATCTTGTTTCTTTGGTTTTACAGCACTTAAACCTGTAGACTCAGGTATGCCTGCCTTTATGGCAGATTTTACTTTAGTGGGTTTCTTCTTCATATTTGACATAGGTTCGTCTTGTCGTGTATTAATGCTGGTGGGCAATTTTGCAGATTTCTTCGTTTTAGCTGTAGGCATTTCAGCTGGAATTTTGACACCACCATCATTTCCATCTTTGCTGCCATGCTGGTCAGGCTTAGAGGTTTTGCCTTTTGGTCTCTGTTTACCTGTAGCTATAAATGAAAGACAACAAGCGAATAAACAATAACCTCAAACGTTTAAAGCAGTCGTCACCAGACACCTAACAAGACAAGATGTGTAATAAGCAACTCTGACTTCTGTGTAATGAATGTACACCTCAGAGTGGAGAAGACTGCTGCAGAAATTCTATTATTATTTCTCTAGTATTATGATGCGTTGTGGATATTTGGATCAAAGAACAATAGCAAAAAATAAATAAATAAAACTCATCCTGGACAAAATTATGCCAATTTTTTTAACTAGCTTTTACAATATAATTTAGTCATTTGTTTAACACCATGGCTCCATGTTCTCTGTGCTTTTCCTTGATTGTTTACTTGCTAAACATTCACCCTTTCCTTTCTCCAGATCAAAAAATAAAGGTTTTACGAGTACATTTCAGACACGAACACTTCTACCCACCCCTTTTATTTGATTCTTATCTGATTCAGACTCAGCAAACAGACTAAATGGTGGAAAACACCCTTAAACACTCTAGTGGTATTATTTCAAGCAATCTGCATACCTGCCACTATACATTGAAATTGTAAGGGATACAAAAATCTTTGCAGTGAAGACGCTATTATATCTATCCTGCATACCAGGTATATCAGCATCTTGATTGGTGTCTGGAGAAAGACAGATCTGTTCTCCACCTCCAACATCTTCGTTGGTTTCATCCTCTCTCTCTTCTGGGGCTGACCGAACCATGGTATCTTTATTGGCCACATCACTAGCTTTTCCACGTTTTGCCTTTGTTTTCTTTTTGGCTTCATCTTTGTGGTTCTCAGCTTCTTTGGGCTGCTTTGGAGAAGCCTTCTCTTTCGAATCCGGCTCCACAGACCCACTCTTCAGTACAGGTTTTTCTTTAATCTCGGTCTTCCTTGGAATGGTAAAGCGAATGGGACTGTCATCTTCCAGGATCATGAAGTCTTCCTCGTGAACATGTGGTGAAGGAGCACGAGCTGGTTGTCGTGGAGTTTCCTGTTTCCTGAAACTAATCATTAAAGGGAATTTTAATACATTTCAAGCTCAGGGAATGTCACAAAAAAAGTGCAGTGTATGAAAGTAATAATTCATGACATTAAACAGCCACTCAACCTACAGCTATAGCTTGATATAGTGCTCCTTCCACAAATCACTTGCGTGAGCTAGGGATGGGATGCTGGATACTGACATTTTGACACTGTGTCGAGCTTCCGAAGAGCAGACGTTTCGAAACACTGCTCCAAAATGTGATTCAAAAACACCCATGTCACATGACCACAGCTAAGAACAGTTTCAGTGCAGTTCACTCATGTGACACTGTGATCTGCTGAGTGAGATGGGTGAAGTAACGCCAAGTAAGAGTTTAATGGTTTAAGACAGCGGTGTTATTAAGCGGAAGTTCAGGGTTTCGAGCCTCAGCATCGCCAGTGAGGTGATCTTAATTTTCCAATAGAGCTTCATTTTCATTAAACATAATTTGCTACATTCGCTGAAACCTCATTCTGGCATAGATGAAATATGTTCCACGAAGGAAGCACATTAACGGTTCCTACACTTCATATGCTACAAAGTACATTCAAACCCATGTGGTTATTTATCCCAATAAACGTTGCAGCCTTTTGTCACTAGCTTATCTTTTTAAATATCATGCCTTTCACATGAAGCTGAAATACCAATGCAACAGAAATAATCTCACACATGTTAATAAACACAACTCAACAGATAAACAGAGAAATATTTATTCATTAGTCTTAATTTGCTGTCTCTGACAACATGAAAGCTTTTGTTTCTTTGTTTGTTGTATGGTGATTTCTCTGAAATAGGCTTTGTCCTGATCATATGTATTGATAGCCCAGCATAAGGTGTAGTTTTTAAGTAGCTTAGAATGAGTTGTTCCACAGAATAGCATTATCAAGACGTGACAATAGCAAAAGTCGCCAGTAGGTGTCACTGTGGAGACGGGTGTCGGATTGTTTTAAAACAATTCCGGCTCAATCGCTTCGAAATGTTCAGTGTTTCACAAAGCCTCGCTTTGCCCACCACTAGTGTGAGGTAGAAAGTGCAGTAGAATTGAGGGCGCTACATCAGCACATCATCTATCAACAAGGAAAATCCAAAGTAGATAAGATACAAATCTGAGGTGTGGTGAAAAGGGGCGGGGCTTACAGGGAGCTAAAACACCTTCGCAACTGTCAGTCATACTAGATTCACATGATTTGGCTTCTCTGCCATTATTATTGGGGGGAATTGACATGCCTGGCAACTCAAATTTTGCGATTACAAAGTGAAAGAGAGAAGTTTACATATTACATTGTAATTATAATATTATAACAACTATAGAATTTGTATCGCCTGCATAATAAGTATTATACAATTATAGATGATTTCTACAATTCTCCAACCTTGCTGTTTGGAGGGATAGGGTTGATTATTTTTTTTAAAAAACTATTTCCTGGTCATGCCATGAATCTAGAGGTAAACGGCTTTTTATATCTGCACTTATTCATTTGACGTTAATTTATCCAAAGCATGACACAATCTAAACTTTTAGCTCTATAACATGTTTTGTCGTTTGTGTTGCAAAAAATTTTAATCTTTGTATATCGATCTTTTTCACTGTGATACATTTTTATATTTTGACGTTATAATGCACACTGCAGACAAAAAAAAAAACAATTACTTTACAAACTCACCATGAGGCTTTAGGCTGTAAGGCATTTCTGAGCTTTTTCTGGAACAACGATTGTTTAACCCCAACATCCACAGCCACTTCCTGCACCTGCTTGTTAGGTTGCTCCTCTGGAAGAGGTTCAGGCTGATGATTTTGAATCAAAACTACCGGGAATAAACTTATGCGTCCATTCCTTACAGGGGAAAAAATACACTAATTATGGGAAGAAATACATATTAAATATTTGTTAGAAAATACTTTTGTCATTCCGTGGTTGAACATTTCTGCAAAGTCCAGCTCTCACGTTTGAGACTCTTCCAGAGGTTCCTGTGCCGAGGTCTTGGACACTTGGTCAAGTACTTCTGGTGCTTTTATTGGTGTTGAGCTGTATGAGGGGAAAAAAAAAAAAAAAAAAAGAACAGATGGAGTCTAACATGCACTGCTCAGCAAATCCCTGAATCTACACATTAAATCAATAAACTAACCTTGTTACAGGATCATTCTGTTTCGTGGGCTTTCCAAACTCCAATCGTGCTGGAGGAGACGACAACGATTCACTGTCCCTTTTTAAAAACAAAAACATAAACATAAATGGCACGTTATTCAACCAACTTTTGCAAAAGAGCCATTTCGGATATTCTCACCCTTCCGGAATATCCTTTTGGGATTCTGATCGCTGAATCATCTGTGATTTGGTCAAGTCACCCACAACTGGCTCCTCATCCTCAATGCCGAAGAGCAGTGGAGAGGTATCGGGCTTTTCTGCCTCCTTTGCAACATCTTCAACTGCTAACAGCTCGATCGGACTGGAAGTCTTAATAGGAGCAATTTCTTCAAATGGGCTTCCTGACAGAGGACAGATATAGAAAAATAAGTGCACAAGTGAAAGCCTCTCGACACAAACGGACAAAAACTACAGCCTTATATTACCTTTATCGTTCAAGTGGTCCATCTGAATGTCAGCTTCTGCTGCCAAAACATCTGAACCCTGAGGATAAGAATGAAAAGATTAGACCATTAGCCAAATATTACATACTGAAACAGGGCAATAGTGAAATGAGCTTTATGTTTCTGCCTTGATGGCTCTATAGAAAGCTGGCGAATGAAAAGAGTAAGGGCTGAAAAACCAAAGTGGAAATTATTTTGACTCACTTTTATACAAATAAAAATATTTAATAATAATGATAATAATTGAATCTTCCCTCAGCTGAGGCATTTGTTTACGGCCCTACGACTATGTGCTTCTAATAAACTTCTAATAAATAAATTTCTTTCATAAATGCTCATGCGAGCAATTTTATGCATCAATCAGATTGATAAATGAGGCCCAATGTTTATAAATTCAATATTCGCTCCTGTGAACCTGAAAGAGCACTAATGAATTAATCGCAAAGATTCGGGACATAATTACACCATAAATGAATGTACTGGTTGTTATTCCTTGCCGCATGCCCTTAGTTAATATTTACAAATATTTGTAATAAACAGAGTACATTATTCATGGCCTTCAGGACCAACTGAGGGTTAGGGTGCGTATTGTTATTTTTTTTCCCCAGTTATGGAATGTGTACATTTCTGCCTAATGAATTTCAGCAAATAAAATCTAACACACCTTGAGAGGACTGATCTCCTCTCTGAAAGTTACGGGTGATTTCGAAACCGGCGACAGGCTTCCTTGATTTTGCTCATCTAAGCCCGGGCTCCTGGGCAGCGGCGAGAGCAGCGGCGTCCCCGGATCAGAATCTACAACATGGCACAGTTTTCACAGTCAGTGACCGCTCTGGTATTCTATTAGAAGAGGTTAGACTCTATTGCTTGCTTCCAAAAAACAATCCAAAATAACCCACATTTAAACAAACAGCAAACAGCCTGAACTGAGTGGCAAAAACAAGGGTTAATACTAGTGGATTACTAATCTGATCATTCATCAGAAATAAAAACCAACTCACCTAAATCGTCAAAGATATTGTCCAGGTCTCGCATACTAAAGACATCTTTAATCTTCAGATGGCACTGAGTGCTGGAAAAGGAAACAAACACACACGTTTGTTTTGATTTACTCCTTTGATCTGAGAGCTTCAGAATATATTACTCTGTAAATTACTGACCTTTCAGCTGACTGAACGTAACGGAGCTTCTTTTTCGCTCTCCCCTAAAAGAGGATGCATGCAGTCAGTGATGTTTAATCACACTGTAAAAATAGCTTTACTTTGCATTTTCTTTTGTTAAATAAAATAAACATCATATGAAGCATAAATAAAACCTGTAAGCTAGTACCATGCGTCATACTTATGAATTAGCCCGTGTTTTATTTACGTCAGGATTTTCTCCTGCTTTCATTACAATGCTAATGTTTTTACCCCGAGTCAAGTTAGGTAGCATCACAGCTAACTGGCTAGCCATATTCTTATTCATATTCTTAGCAACATTTAGCTACTGACCAAATTCATCATCTTTCGTTCCATTGCAGAGAAAAGCGCCGGTGGAGTTTCTTATGTAGGCTATGCTATTCAGCACAAATTTACTAGTTTAGCTTAGCTTAGCTTAGCTTAGCTTAGCGATGGATACTCATTGACCTCAATATTGTTTTTAGCTAGCTAGCATTAGCTGACTAGCTGGCTCCGTTTGGAAGATTCTCAACCACAACATACAAGTTAACATTTCCCTTATTTATAAATGAGACTTTTTCCAATATTGCCGTAATTTCCAGAGCCATTAAACAGCAAACGAGCGATAAAGAAACTAACTCGCTAACTCCCTAAATAGTTGTCAACACAAATTCCCGCGCCCACTTTTTTCTTCTTCTTCGTTGATGCGCTTTCGGTTTGAAGCACATGAATAATAGCCATCGCCACCTAGTGGACGTGAATAGAAGTCTCAAAGTGAAGCAACTTCAGGCATAAACAAAGCTAACATCTAAATTAAATTAAATAAGCGACCTACAAGTGATTCAAGATTCAAAGCTCATTTTTAAATTCAAATTTATTAGATGTCAACTTCACAATTATTGGCAGTCTGTCTTAAAATGAGTCAGAATTCCTTTCTTTCATCTTTCTTCTTTCATCTTTAGTAAATGTACCATGTATCATGGTAGTTCAAGAGCCTATCCTGGGAACAATGGGAAAACACTCTGGCACCATACACACATTTATACATTAAGACGAGCCAGGTCAACTACTAGTATATTTTTGGTAAGAGAGAGGAAACCAGAGAACCGAGAGGAAACCCACATGAACTCCATACAGACAGTCACCATGAGCACAGGATTGAATCTGGGACGCTATGCTGTGAAGCAGCAACACCGTGTGATCTTGCCACCAAAATGAGCCTAAATCACACATTCATTCATTAATTTGCAGTGACCACTTTATCCTGGTGAGGGTTGCTGTGGCTTCAGAGCCTACCCTGAGAAAACTGGGCACTCGAAACACATAGAGGTTTACAGATGTATTTAATACCCTCATCTAAGGAGAAGAGTTTCTTCAACTTCCACAATGCTGATGGATGAGAGATTTTTTTCCATGTGTGCAACCTCATATTTAGTCAGATGCAAAAACCTTTTCTGGAGACCGAGAAGAATTTATTACAATATCTTTTGCATTGATGGCTATTTGTTTGAATTGATTTAAATTAGTAGCGCCAACAATTTTGTGAGAGAAAATCTAGCTAGCTAAAAAAAAACAAACAAACAAAAAAAAAAACAAGTTCTTTAGTTTGAAATGAGAATTATTTTTTTCAGGTCAGTTTCTGCAATTGTTTAGATGGAAATTTCTGAATTATTATTTTATACAATTATTTTGCCTGTGCATTAAAATTACAGGGTGCTAATACTTCTGCTGTATACTGGAAACAGCAACAGTCAAGTCCAGTATTACCTAAACATTTCAGCATGTAATTTGAAAGACACTTCATTTATGTTTTATTTAACATTATAGTTAAAAAAAAATGTAAGATTACTAGATAAAGAAGCATTTCAGCCATGGGAGTACATTTAATTCAGAATCTGTTTTTACAAGTGAGTGAATGAAAAACAAGGCAATCCAAAGTGTCTATCTGAGAACTAGTGTTTTGTAATAACCAGTAGTAGGGAGGAGAGTTTCAAACATACATATACATAATGATATATAGAACATGCTACATGACACAAGATTATTTCCAATATATTCCCTCTTACACACACAAAACACAATCTAAACATACAGCATACACTATATGGCCAAAACACTCTAATTTTCTTGGCCCTCTTTACTGTGTTAATAATCTCCACGCTAATGAATTCATTTGTTATATGATGCAATAAATAAGGAATAAACACAACATGTTTACAACAGAAAAATAATCCATGATCACTCTTACGTTGATTATTTTTCTATAGCAGCATGTCCTGAAACGTTTAATCCTTTTCTTTTCTTTTTTTTTTTACCACATACATATCCAAATGATTACAATATTCCAATTAATTGATGAATCTGTAAATAGATTTTATTCATTTAAAGGTCCACTATGTAGAATTTTCAGGGTATTATATTCATAGTATGATATTCAGGGTATTTCAGAGACCTTTAATGTTGTAGAACGTCTGTTCAGCCAGTTAGTTCCTATTATCATTTATGTTATAGCATCTATCATATAAACAATTGTTTCCTCACCAGTCTTTTTTTTTTTTATTGTTTTACTTTTCTTAAATAATGATAGGGAAAAAAACACATCTTTTGGCAGAGACACCGGAAACTTCTGCCATAAATGTTACACAAACATCTCCTTATGGAAAACCTTTCCACATCACAATGATTAGGTTTTCTCTTTGTTAAATAAAAAAACACATTAGTTTTGTTTATTAGTAGCTTTAGATTATGTAGAGCGTTTGTGATACAAGTCACTGTGAAAGAATGGTTGGTATAATGCATTAAACCCTTATAGAAAATTAATCAGCACCATCTGACCAATCAGAATTGAGAGTGCAACAGTGCTGTGGTGTAAAGCATCTTACCAAACAAGGACCTCTACTGACACCAGGGAGAGTGACAGTGTTGCTGCATCTGATTCACTCATTCCAGCATCGTAGCTCACCACTCTGGTCAGGGTAGCGATAGACGTCCATGTTATGTACACGGCCAGCCCATTCTGAACATGGATCAATGTGGAGGAAAACATTAAAAGTGTTTGCTGACCATGAAATGAATCAGATGCCTGTGTCATGCTATTTCTGTATATCTTACCAGTATACGAATGCACCAGAGATCCATGCTGTGATACTTGTTTAACCAGGCACCATATTCTTTAAGTCCACGACAGGTAAAGAAATTCATCATGTAGTTTGTGAATGCAACAAATGCAAGCATGATCAATGCTGCGATCATCACCCTTTAAGAGAAAAAAAAAATCATTAACTTTTATTGATTTTATCATTTAGTGACAGGTCTTACACCTCTGATATATTTACATTTGTCATTCTAATATAATATGGAACCAATTTGAGATGACTTGTGTTTTTTGGCACATTATCATGCCAGAAGAAGCCATTATAAGATCTTAAATTGTGGCCATAAAATGATCATTCCCCGCAGCATCACAACACCCCCACCAGCCTGAACCTTTGACACAAGGCAGGTCCATAGATTCATTCTGCTGACATCAAATTCTGACTATATCATATGCCAGAAAGCAAGACTCATCAGACCTGATGATGTTTTTCCAATCTTTATCAGTCTAGTTTCTACAAACTATTATAGCTTCAGATTCCTGTTCTTGGCAGACAGGAGTAGAACTCAACGTGGTCTTCTGCTATTGTAGCCCATCCACCTTAAGGTTTAAAGCGCTATACATTTTGATTTGATTTGCTCATTATAGTTGTAAAGAGTGGCTATTTGAGTTACTGTCAGCTGAAACCGGTCTGGTTTTTCTCCTCTGACCTCTCTTTTCAACAAGCCGTGACCATCCACAGAACTGCACCATTTTTGCACCATTCTGTATAAACTCTAAAGATGGTTGTTGGTAGAAAAATCCAAGGAGATCAGTAGCTTCTGAAATACGTAAACAAGCCCATCTGGCTGCCACATTTTTTCCCACCATTGTGATATCAGATATGAACAATAATTTAGGCTGTTGACCTGTATGTGTATGACTTTATGTATGGTGCTTCTGCTACATAATCAGATAAGCAGCAATACAACCAGTGTCTGGTTACAGTCTGTATAAATTGATGGAGCTATAATTTTTTCAGACTTACTCTCTGTTCCACAGCAGAAGCCAGCTAATGTTAAACAGAATATTCATAATCCAGCAGATGAAGAAGCCATATGGCAACACTGAACGGCTGCAATACATCGGTCCGAAGGCATTCCTGAAATAGAAGTCACACTTCAGACTCAATTCCAGCAAGAACTGAACATTTTCCTTCTTCTTCTTCTTTTTATAACCTTTCTTTAAGCGAACATTTACCTCCTGAATATAGTAGACACAATGTAGATAAGCATAGCAGTTAACAAGAAATAGATAACACCCCAGATCGAGAAGGTCCATCCAGACGGAGTGATTGTGTATTGTATGTTTCAGAGATGTTTGCAGTCGTCATCAAGAAAGGACCTGAAAAGAAATTAACAATGTTGACAATAGTTACTATGCCTTTTTTTTTTTTTACTAAACTAAATACATTCATGGTAATGTCAAGAACATAAGTCAAGTATATAATTTTGTGTTTGTTAGCTGTTTTGTAGTTAAGGTGGTCATGTTTCAGAAACAGTGTGAAGAAAAGACACTGAGCTGTAGGTGGATTAGGTAATGGTTACATGACTAAAGCACCACCACAGTCTCCCATTCATAAACTTTTACAATTCATACAAAAGGACTAATTTCTAAAGGAAATGTCCAATTTAAGTTTTGAGTGGATAGAAAAGGCCTTGTCTGCCTTTTCATTTCACTTGTTTCATTTTATAGTTTACAAACTCAAAATCACATTTTGCATAAGTGCTCATCATGCTACAAAATCCACTAGTCTGGTGGTAACTCTGCTAATCTGACCTATAATTTGTCAACCTTTGACCTTGTTCATATTAATAATAAACATTAAAGTGTAGAACATTTGTAGACTCATTTGGGTGTTGTTTCATTCTACTTTGGATACTTTTACTTTTTCTTGACTTTATTTTGAAAACTGTATCCCCCAGCAGGTTTTCTACTCTTCACTCTGCTTGTCACACCCTTTCCTTTGATATTAGTATCCTCTAATGAGAAATTTGGAACATTTATGAACACTTGCTAAATTTATAGTCTAAAGATCTATGTACAAGACTAGTTGACCAGTTAAAAATTATTACCAACTGCTAATAATAATAATAATAATAATAATAATAGTAATAATATTTACAAGGCGGCACAGTGGTGCAGTGGGTAGCACTGTTTGCATGTTCTCCCTGTGCATGCGTGGGTTTCCTCCGGGTGCTCCGGTTTCCTCCCACAGTCCAAAGACATGCA
>JAQQZR010000019.1:13151343-13176272 GCA_030068235.1 Notoglanidium macrostoma
GTGTGTGTGTGTGTGTGTGTGTGTGTGTGTGTGTGTGTGTGTGTGTGTGTGTGTGTGTGTGTGTGTGTGTTTGGATTTTAATGGTTTAATAAATAACGGATCTTTTCTTATAGTCGTTGTACATCGATATTTAACTTCAAGACATGATCTTCAACGCTATCAGCAGATCTCGTGCAGCTTTTGGTACTTTTGTAGGTAAGTAACGTTGTGTTTTAGGGAACATCTGTCTGAATGAAAATATGAAACATTTATAATAAAAAAAGTTAATAGCTAATAAACTATTCTTTTCTGAGCAGCCTCTTAACTGTGAAAATCATGATTACTGTAATATTATTGGTGAGAAAATAACATTTAGTTCCAATTTCATACATAACCCATAAAGCTTACTACATCTGTATCCTGCTTAAACATGAATTTTATTTTTTATGATTGATACGCAGTCTCAAATCACAATCCAGATTCTCCTCGTTGTAGTGACGTCACAACACGTCCAGAGCACATCATGTACCCTAACAGTCGGGCATTTTTCTGACTCCATGAAGTGCTATGTCATAACACGTTTTCCTTGACAATCTGGTTCTCATTCCGTTTTACTTTCCAGGACAATTGCAGAGACCTCCAACAAATTCAGCAAGCTGGAGGAAGTTGTGCAGTAAACCACATGGAGAGGCGTCTGTGCCAACACAAGGTTAGGACATTAGTGTTTTTTATATATTTGTGGTACATTTATAATTATATTTGTATTTGTGGAAGCTTATTTTACTATTTAAGTTCCCGAAACAGTAAGCTCTGATCGTGATGTCTGTGGGGTCTTAAACAAATATAACCTGTCTGAAATAGCCTACTATTTTACTATTATAAAATGTCACATTCTTTTTTTTATCTTGTTAATCTGTAAAAGTTTAGTTTGTGGTGCCATGACAATTGATGATTTTGTGCTATTAGAAGAAAAACAAATGTAAGAAATAAATGATCGTCTGTTATTTATTCAAGTTTATTGTATTGTAAGGGAAAATGTTCTTTCTTCATGTACCTTAATTTGATAAGCCCAGTGATCATGATGAACAAATGAATATGATTAATAATTAATTGATTAATCTGAATGGAGCTTCTTAGACATTCTTCAGCTGGGTGAATTCGAAAAGGGTGACATGGTGGTGCAGTGATTTTCCTGAGTACTCTGGTTTCCTCCCACAACCCAAGCACATGCAGGTCAACCTGCTACTCTAAATTGCGAATAGGTCTGGATGCTCTTCTCTCTGTGTTAGCCCTGTGATAGATTGGCAACCTGCCCAGGATGTACGCTGCATCCTGCCCAAAGTCAGCTTCCCCACGACCCTTGATGGATAAGTGGTATAGATAATTCATGGATGGGTGGAATTTAAGACCAGCGTTTCTGCCTAGGAAGAACAGACACTTTTGTTAAACACACAAATACCATGTAATTAAGCAATATCATACTCGAAATATCAAGAGTGGTGTTGTAATGAGTATCAGCAAGGCTGTGATTCAGCTGTAAGCATGAGGTTGCAGGTAATCACAGCCATGCTGACATTCAGTACAGCATGATTGTGAGTGTTATATTTCTTTTATACATATTTTATAAATATTAGTATGACCTAATATTTTGTCTCACAAGGAAAATCGTTCCCAGAGAAGCTACAGCTGGATAGTGTTGTGTATTGCCATGGTAACAGACTGACTGAAAGCCAATAATAAGTGTAGATTTCTGATGGTTTTTTCCTAAACATATTTTATACATCACTGAAAAGTTGGTCTTTAATGGTATTTCAGATGTACTTTACAAGTCTTGAAGTGCACAATTGTACTTGACACCCTCGTAAAAAGCAAAGCCTTGTTTATCATCTACCAGGCCACTCTTTGACTCCCATCTTTTATATTTCTCTTGTTGTTCTCTGAAGCACAAAGAGCAGGGTTCAAAATTCCCGGCTACCGGCCATCCGAGACGGATAAGAAGATTCTCGTGTGGTCTGGACGCTTCAAATCCAAGGAGCAGATCCCAGAGTTTGTGTCGTAAGTGGTCACTTCCTGCTACATAGCTAGATAAACAGTGCGTTTAGGAAGTCATGTGACATTTGTTCTTAAAGTCACTCCCAGCGTGTAAACTTAATTGGTGTATTTCACGAGATCTGGAAAACAGATCAAAGAACAGATGTGGCTCATATGCTGAGCTGGAGATGTTACAGATGCTTTCTCATACAACAGAGATAAAAAGGTCCATGTTTCCTGAATAGTCTTTGCTTTTTCAGGAGTTTAAATGATTATATTGCACAGTGAGGAAGGTGTGACCTTTGTGCTTGTTGGTGTTAAAGAAGGAGGGGTGGCTTATATTTAACAATAAAAATGAAAGATTGGTCTCTGTATCCATCAGTCAGAGTGAAGCAGGTGTGACCTCTGTACCTGTCCGTCACTGTGAAAGAGGTATGGCCTCAGTAGCTGTCAGTCACAATAAAGAAGCTGTGGCTTCTCACGCTTCAACGCTACCCTATTTTCAAACTGAAACAGCCCTTGATTTTTTTTTTATTTCAATTGTTTTAACAGAATAATGAATCACATTAAGATACACATTAGAACGTCTTGGCAGAAGAGAAACGCACTCCGGATTTTCACAAAATGAGAAATAGAGAGCGAATGATGGACAGTTTAGTGAGACATGTCTATGAATGTAGCCACATTTGTCATCATTAAGCAAGTAACAGTTTTCCTCTAGCTTAAGAAGCTGCAGTTATTGACGAGGCTGGCTCTTGTCTGTGTCGTGCAGTGTATGGATTTTTGCTCAGGTTTTTAACACTCTAAATGTTTAACTTGCAGGTTGTAAACTGTCTCGGTCACTGATTTTCAGATTTGAGATGATCGATGCAGCCAGGAACAGAGTGCGGGTTAAGGCCTGCTATGTCATGATAGCTCTGACACTAGGAGGCTGCGTCCTCATGGTCATCCTGGGGAAACAGGTAGGACGTTCTTACAATACCTGTCCCAATAATGCACTATGCAGATCTGTCAGTTTACAACTAGACCATTAATAATTTGGGACCTCAGTGTATGGCAATAATGAACTTGGATATTGTCATTAAATTAGTTTGTTCCATTTTTTATGCAGCATAAGGACACTTGTCTTGTTTCATTTTTTTGGTAATGTGAAAGCTTGGTTGTTGTAGACGGTTTGACAACAGTTTGAGTTCTGCCCCTGCAGGCTGTAAGTCGCCATGACAACCTGACCAGCAGGAACATGGAGAAGAAGGCTCGGCTGAGAGAAGAGGCGCAGAAGGAACTAGAGATGGCAGCGTCTCTGACTGAGAAAAAAACACAATGAAGAGCTTCCGTCCCAAAACAGGAACATTAAAAATCCATCATGTGTTCACAATTCACTTGTCCTGAAATAGCTACACGGTAGGCCAGAGGCCAGTTCCTGCTCTCCTGAATACGTTTGTGCACTGTTTAGAAAGTGTTGATTATCTGCTTGATTTTTGTTAATATATTTTTATGTATGGAATCGTTAAAAATATTAAAAGAGAATCTCTCTACATGTTATCCTTGCTCTGATTTCTTTATCCAAGACTACGGTTTTGCTGACAGTTTGTGAGCTAACCTTATTTTAACTTATTATATTGTGATGCACATCATGTGTCTTATTATATCAAATGAAATTTGTCACATCGTGGCCGTTTGCTCTGATATTAGTAACATATCAGGAATGGGTGCATCCGGAAAACTGAGTGAGTGGGATAAATAATTAGCTCCGATATGACGGCATGTAATTCAGCTACCTGAAAATGTGAGTAACTTATAAAAACAAGTTCTTTTAGTTGATGTTAAGTTTATCTAGAACCCAAGCCCGGACAGATGAAAGGGAAGTGCCAGGCTGACAAAAGTAATATCTAAGTGCAGTTTTAGTATCAAAGTGGTATAAAAAATTTTTTTTTAAAAAGCCACACGCAAGCACGTTAGCTGAAAGTCTTAAATGACACAATTCTCAGCAAAATTCTCCAATGTACCTGAAAGATTGAACAGAAATTAAATGAACAGAAAATCTGAAGTAGCATTAGCATCAAACATTATTCTGCTTTAAAATCTTAGTTGGATGCCTACCGTTCAAGCTTGCAATGGTTTTACGTGCAGAAAATACAAATAACTGGAAAACGTAATCTGATTCAAAGATGTACATGGTTTTGAACAGATCATTCAAAGGATTACCTGCCTGTTTCCACTCAAGTAACATTTTAGGTGTTATATGAACATCTGCATTCTGATTCACTGATCAGCCAGATCATTAGCAGATGATCAGGCTACAAGGGAAACTATTTACTGCGTTACTCGTCCTCCTGAACCGAGATGTGCAGAAATGGAAAAGATCATGGCCATGGGAACTCATGAAACAGCATTTATGCAAATGGCTTAACAGAGAACAGTTACACGATCTCAATACGACAGCAGTATTGAAAATGAAGAGCTGGTCATCTCCCTTTGTGAGAATCCAACATTAAAGAAAAAAACCCAAACAAACCTAGTAAACAATCTTGCAGCTTTTTAGCAAACAAACTTACCAGTATGCTTCTAGCTCAATTTGGATTCATTTCTGCATGGTTTTGCCTTATTTAAATTGCTGCTGGGTTGTAAATCTTAATTTCACATAAGGATTATGGCACAGTCGGTACTAACAGACTCCACCCCCAAAATTAGATGTGAAGAAATGTTTTCTCATAGTCACTCTAGTTAAAGATATTACATGGGGTCATCTGAACATGGGTCTGTAATCAGCAATATCAGTCATGTTAAAGTGTGTGTGTGTGTGTGTGTGTGTGACACACTGGGAAGCTAAGATTTCAGCTCATTAAATGTCATCAAGAGTCCGAGTAGTGGAGGAAGCTTCAGAGGGGCAAAGCTCATGAGATTTCACTCCAATATTTAGTGTTTAGTTCTGTAGAAGAACCCTCCCGCGATCTGGGGCGCGCGCCGATCATACGCGCCTTTCTCGTCTTGTTTCCTGAGGAGCGGAGAGCCAAGTACTGCATGGAAAGTAAAATGATTTCCATTCGAACCAAAGGATTTGTGTCCTGAACATAAAGTGCTGCTGATGATGAAGGACGATAATTGTATGGAGTTGTCTTCTTAAGTCTGAAGAGTCTGGCACACAGGTTGAAGGAGGGGAGGGGGGGATTTAAAAAAAAAAAAAAAAAAAAAAAAAAAAAAGTTCGTCTTTGTCTCAGTGCGCAGGGAGATTCCGACTCCCAGAAGGTGCAAACGTGTAATCGTAAGGAGCCTGCACAGTCGTCATAGGAATGCAAGAGAATGAAAGCAAATAAATTCGATATTCAATTACATGGCACGCAGTCAGTCACACGCAGTTTGGACTCCTGTCTCTGTCTGTCAGCAAGTTGCCTTTTCGTAGGCAGTCCGGGTCTAATGAGTAAAAAGTGCTGAAGTCTTTTCAGTCTTCAGGACAGACTGGCTAAGTTGTGCCACTCTGGTTTTTTTTGTTTTGTTTTGTTTAAAACATTTGTACGCGCACTTCCAGGCGCTCCCACAGTCACATGGTCAGTCCAGTGTTTCTGAACAAATGAAAAAGAATCGCGTACAGGCCGTCCGTCTCAAGACGTCCGTTTTGCAGCAAGGTCATACGTACAAGCAGTCCATACCCAGCTTCTAATTGACTCTCAGCTGGATGCAGTGTTTAGTCTTGATGCTTGTTTATATTGGACGGGGGATCTTTTTTGGGTTCCATGGTGGGAATTAACGCGAGGTGGGCAATATGGGAGTCTTATAAGAGTTACCACAGCTGCTCTGGTGGTCATTTTTTTGGATCGATCTGGTTCTATTTTCCTGAAGCCATTCTTCAAAACCAGTGACAGCAGTGAAGGGAGCAGGAAAGGTAAAGGTTAAGGTTAAGGAAGTCGACCAGCAACACAGGCTCTTGCAATGTGACACTCTTCATAATCATTATAGATATTAATAGCACTCCCTCTGCTAGGGCTTTTCTGATGCTCAGAGCTGGAAGCCCTCCATGGGAGCCTCACACTGCTGGAAAAGGAACTGCTGCTGCTGCAGGTCGACCGCGGGAGCCAGGGCCGGATCCTCATCCTCGGGGCTGAAGTAGCGCTCGATCAGGTCAAATGCCTTCTGGTAGATCTCTTGGTTCTCGTGGCCCTGCAGGAACTCCAGCTTATCCAACCCTGAAGAAAGGCGACAGGGAGAGAATGAGTCCTCAAAATACAAAACTGAAATTGCCTGTGAGAAGATTAGAGGTGTCAGAATGTAGAAAAACAGAAGGCTGAATATGTCAAGATACCGTATGCTTCCTCGATGAGGGCACAGTACGGGTTGATTCCTCCTCCTCCGCGCTTGGCCTCCAGCTCTCCCAGTCTGAGGATGTTCTCTAGTCCATTCAACGCAACCTGCACAATCTTGGAGTCCATCAGGGTCAGAAGGTCACAGAGAGGCTTGATGCAACCCAGCTCCACCAGATGCCTGTTTGAACAGAACAAGAACATTGAACAGAAGTTTTATGAAGGTCCTATTAATTTTCCTATTTCCCTGCAGAGTGATGGATCCAGAAATCCTTATTCGGGCCTAAAATATCCTTCAGATTTGTTCAACAAGTCAAAAGGTATGCTTTTCCCATGCTGAAATATTACTGCAGATACTTTGTGAGGTCTATATGGGATGTAGTTTTGCTCACCATCTCTAATAAAAAAAAATCGATACAAATTTTTTTTCGTCAGATATGCCAGACTAGGTGCTCTCTGACAACAGGGCCTGTTTCCACTTGAGTGTCCAACTAACGTGGTTCACTTCCGAAACTCTAGCAAGTGCTCATACCTGACCCTACATTCACACTAGAACACAACAAAGGGACAGGAGATCATTCATTAATTGTATGTACAAGCAACAAAGCAACAATTAAGATTTTCTCCATTCTATGCAATTTGATATGACACAGTAAAGAAATGTGATTTAAATCAGATAGTGGGTTGTAGACTTAAGTAAAGGGGAAAAAAAACACTATACCAAGCATGCCCCCAAGCGACAGCAATGCCCACAAGACTTTTTAATATTATGCTGTTAATCTACTTCATTGTATCCTATTTCCATGAATAATCTTTTGAAACACTGAAGTGAAGAAATGAAATAAAAACAGTAGCATACAGGCATCTCATTTATGCTTGCACAGTCAAAGCCTATGGTTTTACTTTAAGCGATACCCGACCTGATCTGCTCAGCAGAGCCCCCGGACGTGGCATTGGTGATGGCCCACGCTGCCTCCTTCTTCGTCCGGAACTCAGCCACTTGAAGGATAGTGATAAGAGGAGGAAGCAAACCTGCGTCTATCACCATCTGGAGAAGAGGGGGGAACTCAATCGAGGACATACATATCAAAACTGAAGTCTATACTGAGGCTGACCGAGGTCATACCTGTATCTGTGCCCGGTTACCAGCAGTAATATTGGAGATTGTCCAACAAGCTTCTTTCTTAATGGACTCCTTAGGGCTACATAGCAGGTGAAGGAGACTCTGAAGGGCAGAGCAGTTCAGGATCACCTGTTCAGGTGAAACACAACAGTTGATTTATTTAAAAAGCAAACAAAAAAAAAAAAAAAAAAAGAAAAGAAATGTTTAAATAAACTTAAAAGTAATTGCCAAGCTGCACACACTCCTAAAAGGTGAAACGCTGAATCAATATATGAAACTCATAAATGTGAGTGTCATTTTGTTATTACCTGTGTCTGGACGTCATCTCCTGTGACAATGTTCCCCACAGCCCGAAGCGCAGGAGAAACAACCTTATAATCCGAATGTCTACAAAAAAATAATAAAAAGAACAGAGAAAGGAAAGAATCACTGGGCTGAAAATGCAAGTGGACATTTAGAGTAACATGACATTTAGACTATATAGCGAGACTGCATAGGCTTAGGCTTTAGCTTAAACCCTTTAAAACATTTTTGGCTTTTCAATTTTTAAACACACTTGTATGCAAAGAAATATAACAGTTACATTTTAAAATTCCGACACATCAATTGATGGTGACTCGACAAATGAAGACAATACAAATATCATTTACCGCTTCATCATTTGCCAAGCTGAAGCTAGAATTATTATTTTGCATTACTGAATCAAATACAGAACAAAGACAAGAAGCCTATAACATAATATACATGATGTAATATGCATATTACAGCATACACATGCAAATAACTTTTTTTTTTTTGGAAATTATTCTGATTTCTTATCACGGTTTATGAGATCAAAGTGTTGTATTAGAAGATTACAAACAAACAAAACAAAACAAAAAAAAAGTGTCACTTTCGATCTCCTCAGCATAGATAAAAGCAAAAGTATATTTAACCAACTTCATCATCACTAACTAATCAATGCTCCGTCTGCGTAGCTGAAGACGGAGTATAGACTCTGAAGTATAGACTACCTGCTGAAGATGTAGCATCGTGTATCGGACATCATACATCGCATACCCGATGATCGTAACATGTCTAACTGCACACTTTACCACCTTCTAACCCTGTGTGTGATGTCTTACAGTAGCAGCTCCACCAGTCTGCGGCACACGCCGGAGTCTATAACTGCTTGGATCTTTTCATTGGGCCCGTCAGACAGGTAGGAGAGCGCCCAGCATGCATCAGCAAGAATGTCCGTATCATTCACAAAGAGCAGCCAGGAGAGCACGCTGAGGCACGGCGACACCTACACACACGGCAAACACACGTTTTATATGCAATCTACCACTTAAGTAAATATACGATAAGATTACATACCCATAATGCTCTATTAAAACTGCAATCCCAAAAAGCTAGTATTCTGTGCCAAATGGAGATTCACAATCCAGATGTGTTAACCTGTTAGTAACTGATCTTACCTTGGTGAAATCTGGAGGTGGGTTCTTGCCTCTGCACAGGTTAGACAGAGCCCACACTGCGTTTCTCATCATAGTCAAGCGATTCTGTTTGGTCAAGAGCCTGTAAAACAGGACAAATTAATTTGCACAAATGACAGTGTTTATATACATTATGCACCAACTTTAATGAACCTACTGAGCTGACAAACATTATACATGTGCAATGGTGATTGGGTAAACTGCATGGCATTGTCATGTCAGCTGCACAGCACAGAAAGTAAAGATAAACATGAACGTGACCCATGACCAAGAGGAAAATTAGGACACTTTAGAAAGATACCTACTGTATAAGTGAGGGAAGGATGTTGCAATCCAACACATAGTCTCTGCACTCTGTGCTGTCTCCTGCAATGTTCCCCAACGCCCACACCGCCTGCACAGAAACACAAGACCGTAAGCAAATGAGACAGACAGACAGAGCGAGAATCAGAGTGCGAGACAGAGAGAGGTACAGCGAGCCATACACAGACAAACAGGGCAAGAAACAAATGCTTGACTGTTCTTTGCATATTGCTGGTAAAAGGCCAAATTGCCTGATGTTGGATTTTTCTGTTTCTCTATATAAACGATTTGCCTGTTCACAAATATGCGGCATAATGGCGCATCAGGCAGAACTGCTGCCTCAGAGCTCCAGGGTCACTGACCCTGAACCTGAGACAGGTCACTGTGTGTGTGAATCTTCACATGTTCTCCCCCATGTCAGTGTGGGTTTCCTCTGCATTTTCTGGTTTTCTCTCACCGTCCAAAATTGTGGTAGGTAGATTGTCTATGTTAAATCATTCGAAGAGTGAATGGGCGTATGCAAGCTTTCCAGCGTTCCCTGTAACAGACCCTAAATCCACCATGACCCTGACCAAGTAAAAGCAATCACTATAGATAGATAGATAGATAGATAGTTGATGAAACAGGGTCTGTGGTCGCTATGGCTACCATAACTACATTTTATGCCAACAGAAGAGTGAAGTAAGTGAATCTGTTGCTAGGTGTTTGGCAGAAACTAAAATGCCTGAGTCGACCAATTTAGGATTCTGCGCACACACTTTTTTTTTTTGTTGTTGTTGTTTTTAAATATTGCATTTTAAAAATTAAACAGAGAAGTATAGTTAACTGTACCTGCTCTTGGACATCCTCGAAGTCGGAGCTGAGCATCTCTATGAAGACGGGCACAGCACCAGCCTGGATCACCACACACGTCTGGTGAGATGTGCCAGAGGCAATGTTTGTCAAGACCCATGCTGCTTCAAACTGTGGAGACACAACACCATTTCCACAAAGGCATGATCTTCTATTGCTGTACTTTTCAGGCAAAGCAGATCTCACACACACACACATTCCTCCAGCATGAGCTTATCACAAGAACATTCCAGCTGGAGTAAGTAACTGACTCATGGCTGTTGTGTAAGTCTGAGAGCTCCTGGCTGTTCAGCATCCGAGGAATTAACTGGTGTGGTGTGTTTGTCAGTCTGACCCTACATTTACATTAGCAAGCAATATGAGAATTTTCATAGTCAGTCTGGTAGCAATGACAAGGAACAACTCTGAATCTGCAGTGCAATGATAAATCCAAATGATTAGCTCTACTACATTCCTTGGCTTGATCACGAGGCACGGGTGGCCTGATATCCCCGGGCTCTGACCATGAAGTCCATTTTATTATTCAGCACCAGTAAGTTCTGCTAGATTACATGCTGTCTTTATACTATTCAGACCACATGTGTATTTAGAAAAGGAGATCAAAACTGTGAGGGAAAACTCGACATCTCTCTCAAACTCATGTTTTGGGCTGTTTATTGAAGACTATCACTTAAAACTGGAAAAATACAAACTGGAGGCAACCTCATTGACTCGTCACTGGCTAATATGAATGCTCAGTGACGTGTGTGTGTGGGCTTCACCTGTAGTGTGCAGTTCTCCTTCCTCTTCAGGAACTCAACAAAGCGCTCCACTACACCGGGTGTGGCAATGACTTCATCAATAGGAGGGTTGGGCTCTAACGACAGGACAGACACACAACGTAACTACACAACTCTGTGTGTGTGTCTGTGTGAGGGCATGTGTTTATATCTTGGGGGGTAGGAATGTCAGACATTTTATTCCTTGCGGTGGTATTCGGCTGACCCCCATGAAGAAAACTGCTTTTTATTTTTTAAAACATAAAATAGGTTTATTTAAAAAACAGGTTTCTTCAAATTACTGATGTTAAGGTTAGGGCTATATTTAGATTAATTAAATGCATTAATAATTACGCTAGTGAAATGTCCTCACATGGATAGAAAGACAAACATGTATGTGTGTTTTCTAACCTTTAGACAAAAGCTTCCTGAAGCGCTGTGTTCCCATAAGCTGCTGTTCTGGAGAGCTGGAGAAGATCATCTGGGTCATGTCCTCAGATATAACACCACCCTGACGAATAAAGAACATCATCTTTAGAAACTGCTCTAACATGATGCCCAGTCCCACATTTTGGTTGACTCAACTGACACAAAGCGGTAGCTAACGTAATGTGACAACATACAGACTCTGTGGAAAAAAACGAACAAGTATATGATCATCATCCCCTCCTAAGGAAGGATCTAGTATAAGTAGGTCAGCTTCGCACTTTGTTTTGTTTTTTGCCTCTTTTATTCTCATTTTCCAGATTGCATCATGGCTGATGTGTGTAGTGCAACAGGTGGGAGGATTTGAGATGATAAGCTGATGCTACGGTTATAGAGCATTATTGTGACGTGTATTACATTTCAATCTCGACATTTACAGAATGCAGCTGATGCCCAAATCCAAAGACAATTACAGAAGTGACTGTGGAACTTCCTTTTTTTTTTTTTTGGCTGGGCAACTATGAATAACAGACTTTATAATATCCTAGACATAAAATTTGTTTGTCCTAATTGCCTAGGCTACTGATTTGTCCACTGATCACAGGGCTAATACTCGAAGTCATACATAATGCTTTCACTGTACACAACAACATTTTAAGGTTTAAAAAGCCTGAAAAAGATATGCGTGCATACGTTTTTTCTTCCATTCTAAAATGTAAATATAAAAAAAAAAAAAAAAAAAAAAAAAAAATGTATTGATTTTTAAAATAAAAAATGTTGTTCTTATATGGTTACTCCATGTGAATTTCTGTTAATAAGGATATACACAGGTTTGTTCTTGAGTGCAGGGATTAGCTCCTACCGTGATTTGTTCCATGTTATTAGCCTGGGATTCCAGGTAGCCGCTGTCTGACATCCCGTCATCCTCAGGTGTGCAGTCTTCCTCCACTGTGGCCACATTCCTCCGTTTGAACAGCTGTAAGCCCACACAGATGCTCTAAGTTTTTAGACTTAATCACGGGGAACCACATCAACCATACTGTCCATGTGACATCACTGCGTTACTGGTTTAACATTTCCGCCTACTAGTATGGACCCATGTGACTAACAGCCTTAAACCACTAACAAGATGGTTCGAGGAAATCCCCCATAGCAATTATGAGCAATTTCAACTGTTCCTGCCTCGAAGATAAAACGAGTCTCTGCCAAAGAAGTACAGCGTGGTTCAGAAAACCCTGAAGCTGCCCATCATCTCACCTGTTCATCCTTCTTCTGTTTGCGTAGCTGCAGGCCTTCCTCCTCCCTCCTCCTCCTCATCTCGTCAGTGTTAAGCGATTTGTTCTTATAGCTTCGGAGTCGTGCATTGTCCTTTCCTTGACTCATGGTGTAACCTTGAGGGAAGAAGCCCCACCCACACCAAACAATAATAATAAATAATTAGTACAAATGTTTCGTCTTCAAAATATGTTGGATTAAAAAAAATTGCAATGATTTGAATACATTTTAAAAACAAATGGAAAAAAAATATTGCAGAAAAGCGTATACATCGTGGTTAAACAAAAACATTTTAGAGCAAACAAGAAACTAGTGTTTCTAATTATGTGTATTAGCAGCTGAATGTCATCACTTCAGCTGAGGGAAAAGCGGGTGTGTGTGTGCAGAAGCCTCACTCAAACATCTTGTGGAGCTGGATTAAAGGTGATGGATTTTGCGAAACACTGAGAACAAAGTGCTGCGGATTGCACACTTCTCATGTCCGGAAAACACCACTCATTGCACAAGAGTAAGAATTTCCACCCGCGTATTTGAACCGGGTGGGTAATAATTTCTGTCTCGTTGCTCCACAAATCCTGAGATATTGTCTATGTGGAGTTTCCGTGTATGTTTCCTTCCCATATCCATGTTGGTTTCCTCCAGTTTCCTCTCAAAATAAAAAACAAAGCTAATAGATGGATGGCTACAAACTTATTGAGTGTGTGAAGGTCTGAAAAGGGCTGGTGGGAAAACACCATCCAGGGAATATTCTCCTGTCTGCAAGTGTTACTGGGACAGACTGCGGCTTCACTGCACCATGACGAGCAGGATGAAGCTAAATGAAGATGATTGAATGAATATATGGAACTGGAAACTGTGAAAAATGGCCAGTTTTTGTTACTATTTTTAAAGGTCATTAATTCATGAAAAGGAAAAAATAATTACCGTAAAATATAATATGCATTGGAAAGCATGCATTAATGAAGAAAACTGGGGATGTCTAAGGACAACAGATTTAACCTAGACAACAGAAATGCCATATTTTTCCCAAAATGCTCTGAATTTCAGTAATATCTCAGGAATAGAAACGAGTGCATTTGAACTGCCAGGGTTTTCAGACATGCGCAGTAAGCCTGTGTTCACTGCATAAAAATACATTTCATAAAAAGCTAGCTACCTACGCTTTGATCCAGTAATACCGCAATAATACAGCCAAATGGCATTTTCTTTTCTTTTTTATTATTATTGACGGTTTTTTCTAAGACACCAACGCTAGCTCGGTCACTTCAACACCACAACCAGCTGTACACTTAAACAAACAGCCCCTAACTAGCAGCGAATCTCTACACTACTATATGCGTTTGATTTTCAATACCTCTGTGTAATATTTTAATTCAGCCTTGTGTCACAGAGTAGGTGTCAATAAAACAAACAAACAAACTAACTAACAGATAGGCAAGCTAGCCGCAATGTCGTCCTAAAAGCTTTTTCGAGAATGTTTTTCCTACCCGCATTCCGTCAAATCCCGCCTACTGTGCTCGGATTGGCTTAATAACCAGACAATTTGAACGTACAAATTCACAAACCAATCGTCTCGCAGGCAACGGAATACTAGTACCAATTATTAAAGTCGGAGGCGGGGCTTGTCGGAAACGAGTAGGGAAAAAATAACCGCCTCACTGGCGTCGACAAGGGCTAGATCTACTTCGCCGGATGGCTTGTTTATCATGATTTTCAGGGGCTTTCTGATCACTCTTTTTCAGCGAATAAATATAAACGAATAATCAATGAAATCGTGCTAATTCTTTAGACACTGACCTGTAAAAACAGTCTCGATTTATCCCCACGTCGTTTGGGCCACTGAGCTGAAGAATCCGCCGGTATTATGCTACTGCGCATGCGTGATTCTGACCGCAGGCGTTCTGTCAGCGCATGCGTATTCAAGGATTATCTTATTTATTTTAAGTTATATTAGAATATATTAAATATGACTTGACATTAAAATATATTAAATATATTAATATATTAAAAATATATTTTAATATGACTTGCCTAATGTATTATTTGTCTAATTTTTAGAATTAAACAGTTTAATGCCATATACTACAGTATGCCTCTAAATTTTGCAGATAGCCTATACAATGCTTGTTAGATTTTCTTTGCTTTAATCAAATGCCTAATTTGCAATCATTTGCATATCACATAGGCCTTAATGGGTTGTGGGTCAGAGCTTCAGAAGCCAGAAGCATGGAAAACTGCAGCCCAGAGAACCAATAACAAGCAGGCAGACACATTGTTAGTCAGTCACAAAACATATATTGTATTTATGGAATAGCTATTGAATATCAATATTAGTTCACCTCACTCGCTTGCTCGCTTGCTTTCAGGAAACACCTGTTCAGTGTCTCTGTGAATTCTGGAACCATTCACAGGAATACTGGGTGTGAGTCAGGAATACACCCTGGATGGGGCACTAGTCCATCACAGGGAAGAACTTTCATTTACAATGAAATTTATCTTAGCAAATCCCTCTACAGGCCTAATGTTTTTGGGAAGTGGGAGTGTAAGATGTAAGATTTCAGGTTCATTCTCTATCAGGCTCAGCAACCGTCTCTCTCCCTCTTCCTCAGTGTGACAAGCATGCTTGGAGAATGAGCAAACAGACACAGGGACATTTTATACTCAGTCTAAATTTACTACAAAAAATCTAGAGGTATTTATCCATAGAGATGTATGTGTGTCAGAGTACATTCTCAAGAAAATAGATACACAGAAGGACAGCTAAGCAGCCAGTGGGAAATTCAAGATAAACAAGAACAAGTGAAGTCTGTTTTTCAAGATAGCTTATGCCAGCACACTAATCAAGGACACACAGAGAAGAAACAACTGCGAGGCCTCTAACAGGAGAGAAAACTTGTAGTATAAATTGGAGGGAAAAACATTAAACATTCTGAATTATAGTGGTAGAAAATCTAATTCAGGAACAAGTTTTTGATCTTACAATGCCCCCTTTTGTTCTAAAAGAACAAACACTGAAAAAATAAAATCTAGTTCTTTCTATATTGGTACAACAGGAAAGCTAGGAAAGCTGATAGATTTCAGCCCGTGAGCAATGAATGACTTTAGGCAAGAAATACTACAATTACAGTGATGGGAGAAATCATAGACTGCTGTTGCTTGATGAAGATCCTTCTCCAGCGTTGGGATCCCGAGAGCAGCTGATAGCTTGATAGCAGCTGAGACCCCTTCTCCTGCATTGAAGCCCCTTGGGCCAGCTTGATAGGAGTTATCTCTGCAGCAGTTGTTTGAGCTTTCTTGAGTTGATTCCCATGAATCTACTGCAGCTGAAGGATAGTGAGCACCACCGTTCTTGTCACAGCGATGACCTCCGACAGTGCACTGTAGGCAGCCTTGCCAACCTTCCGTGGATTCAGAGATTTCACCAGCACCTGGTCACCTGGAACAAAAGGATGACTAGGCTTCTCTGCAGGAAGAGACAAAGAACAAGACACATCACCATGTATACTATTCAATTTTTCAATCAAAGCCTGGGTGTAATCAGCAACTGTAACATCCAAATCCCTTGTAAAGGAAAAACCAGAGTTGCCATTCTGCCATGGGGTCTGGAAAGGTCATCCTGTCAGGATTTCAAAAGGTGACAATTTAGTCATGATGCTAGGTGTCATTCTGATCTCACATAGCACAGTTGGTAATAGAGCAACCCAAGATTTACCACTTTCCACAGTCTCCACCCATTTAGATAACCTGTCCACTATAACCAACATGTATTTTTGCCGGCATATGAGTGAAGTCGACTTGCAAATACTGAAAAGGAAACTGTGGAGGAAGCAATACGTCATGTTTAGCCATTTGTGGTGTGGAATTAGACCTAGCACAGATTAGGCACGAGTCTAACAAAGGTTTTACTGTCTTGCATATGTCAGATACAAAAATTCTTATCAATATTTCACCTTATCTTTGGGTCTGTGGTAGCTCAGTGGTTAAGACGTTGGACTAGTGATCGGAAGGTTGTGAGTTCAAATCCCAGTTTGATCACTGCCAAGCTGCCACTGCTGGGCCCTTGACTTGACTTCACCTTCACTGCTCACTTGTATAAAAATAAGATGTATGTAAGTCGCTCTGGATAAGGGTGTCTGCCAAAATGATATAAATGTAGAAAATCCCTGTTTGTGCGACATGAGAAATGCCATGAAAATGTCTTACAAGGAAAGGTAGAACTGATTTATGTAGAACGAGCCGGCAATGTTAATCAAGAATGAGGTTGTTCGAACCTGGGGAACAGCTTTGTGTCGCCCAAAATGAGAGGTCATCATCTGTGGCCTGTGACTGCAAAAACTTCACATCTATATCTTTAGGACAGAGACATGAGAGAAAAACGACAATCATAGTGAATCTGTTTCAAATGGACAAGGTAAACCATTTCTGGCTGCACATTTAGCAACTTCATCAGCCAATGTGTTGCCTTTCACCTGGTCAGAACAGCCAGTATCATGACCTTGATTATAGCAAAGACCTTAGTGAGAGTGCAGGCTTGCAATAAATCAGATACCAAAGTAGAATTAGATATTGGCTTACCATCAGCAGAATGGAAACCCTAGGAATGGCAAACTTCCCCAAAATCATGTGCTACACCAAAAGCATTTCTAGAAACAGTGTACACAGTGACAATTTAATCAGCAAAAAGAGTACATACATATGTCAGAGCAACCAGCTCAGCTGCCTGTGCTGACTCATATGGTAACAAATATGTTTCCCATACAGTATCAGGGAGAAAGAACACTGAATAGGCACAGTAAAAATTATTATCATCTGGCTTTGAGCAGGAACTGTGAATATACACATGTACACCATTCTCAGGTAGAACTGACGAGAGGTCAGGGTGTACACTGGAGGTTTCATAATCAGGGCCAAACAATCATGGTCAGCTGAAACAAAAACCAATACAAGTCGCTGTAACAAAACTTCTGGTGAATTGGGTGTCGATACAGTTTTATTGGTAAGATTTTTTGTTGCACAGAGAACAGCTTCATAACCAGAATGGCTCTGTGCCGTCATGTGTTGTGTCTGAATGTTATTCAAAATAGTAGTGACCTGGTGTGATGTGTACAAAATGAGAGGATGAGGGAGAACTATTTTTTCAGCATCCATCACCATGAGTTCTGTCGCATCAACAGGCTGGCGTGCCTCGAACAACAAAATCTGAAGTTTTAGACAGATAGGCTACAGGAGGATAATTACCACCATGCTCCTGGGCAAAGTTCCCCGATGCTGCGCTGCTGCTTTCAGAGACATAAAGGTGAAATGGTAGTGTGTACTGTGGCAGACCCAAAGCTGGAGCTGAGCAAAGGGCTGCCTTGAGTTCATGTCAGAAGTCCATGCTAGTTTTTCAGGGTGTGCCTTCCTGCAGTGTTCCCTTAAGATCCTGTCCTGATAGGAAGAGTCAGGGATTGCCACTGTCTGCGGTAGTTAATAAGTCCCAGAAAGCTGAGCATGCCTTTCTGTGTGCTCAGAGGAGGAATGTCACGGATAACTGCATGATGGTCCTCGGAGAGCCACCTTTCTCCAGCAGACAGGATACAACCCAGATATGTGACTGAGGGTTGACACCACTGAAGTTTAGAGAGCGAGACCTTATAACCACAATGAGCAAGGTGTTTCAGGAGAGCAGTGAACCACGATACTGATACAGGCCACGAGTGAAAGACTTCTAACAAAATAAACAGGGAAAATTCCCGATGGTCTGAAATTCGAACGAGCCCCCAAATTGTAAGATTTGATTCTAGTTCAATCGCTATCAGGCTCAGCAACCGTCTCTCTCCCTCTTCCTTTGTGTGATAAGCATTTGGAGAATGAGCAAACAGACACAGGGTCGTGTCACACTCAGTCTAAATTTACTACAGAAAATGTACAAATAAAGTGCATTCTCAAGAAAATAGACACACAGAAGGACAGCTAAGCAGCCGGTGGGAAATACAAGACAAACAAGAACAAGTGAAGTCTGTTCTTCATGATAGCTTATCCCAGAACACTAACCAAGGACACACAGAGAAGAAACAACAGAGAGGCCTCTAACAGGAGAGAAAACTAGTAATAGAAATAGGAGGAATTAAACATTCTAAATTATAGTGGTAGAAAATGAAGTTCAGGAACAAGATATTGATCTTACAGAGAGGCAACCAGAGAACCCACACAGTCAGAACATGCACCAAATCTGTGCACAGAGAGTAACCCATGGTCAGGATCAAACCCTGAAGCTCTTGGGTAGCAACACTAAATAGCACCACCATGCCGCCCGTTAGCAAATCTGTTCATTGTATAATTCACAGTTGCAGGGTCCCTGCTTTGATTCTGAGCTTCTCACATGTTCACATGTTCCATTTCCTCCAGGTCCCTCCCACATCCAATATACATGCCAGAAAGTTTATTTTCTAGGTTAAATTGCCTCTTGTGTGAATAAATGTATGAATGTATGTATGCATGATACCCCTCAATGGACTCGCATCCCATTATTCCTGCTTCATGCCCAATGTTTCTAAGATAAGATAACAACCCAGAAAGAATGTGAGTGAATGAATGAATGAATGAATGAATGCATTTCTCTATAACCTAAATCAGGCTGAATCAAAAATGGCTTGCAAAACAAAACTTTTTAAACAAAAACTTATAACTATAATTTAGTTTCCTTTACCTAAAAATGTATTACACTGAAATAAATGCTTATCCAGTCATGCGCTTTCTCTCTGTCCCGAGCGTGTGCCATGGCATATCAGTGATGTGGTGTAGTAGTCTATAATGTAACAGGATTCACAGAAAGTGGGCGAGGCTTTGTGGACTCGCACCTACTTCATACTGTTACAAAAGCACTGTCAGAAGTGAGATCTTAAGTTTCCAGTGACTATGACGGTTTACCCAGTTTTACGGCGTGTTATTGTATCTGTATCTGCATTAAGACCTGTTCACTATGTGGGACTCAGAGCTGGACTGAGGACATCATGCATTCATCACAGCAGAAAGGAAACATCTGATCTAGGTGAAAATATATATTTTTAAAATCCTGCTTTGCATATAAGTGTTGTGACATATGGGAATTGATCATTTTGGGCCATTAAAATGAATAATAATCAACACACATGATTTTAAAACGAAAATGAACTTTTCTCTCTACAAATAAACACTTTTAAGGTGCCAAAATTTGTTCACATTTCCTAAAGCTTTCCCATTGCTTGCTTACAGTTTGCTTACATGGCTGATAAAGGACTTTGCGTAAATGAAGTCTCTTCATTTTAGTTGACAATTAACAATTTCAAGAACATTTAAAAAATGAATAGCAATTCATTCATGAAAGTATAGAAAATGTAATAGAATATTATTTTAAATATCCTACTAAAAGGCATATTTTTTAGATTTATTACGTGAATAACATGCATGAAACTCACACTGTAATAATTACACACCAGCATTTTTTTTCATGGACCAGTTTTCAATTTTTAATCTATTTTATATGATTATAAATCAAAACCAGTAGCATTAAGTTCTACATTAAAATAAATATAAAAAATACAGTATTTTTTATAACAGCCCTATTGAACAACTGTAGTAATCCATATTATGTCAACAACCCTTAACTAAGTAAAGAGAAACAACAGACCATCATTACTTTAAGACATGAAGTGTCTTTTAAGTCATAAAAATAAAGAAAAAACATTGAATTAGAAGGTGTGTCCAAACTTTTGACTGGTAGTGTATATATATATATATATATATATGTGTGTGTATATCAAAAGCATTAAGAAGGCAAGAAATTCCACTAATAAGCCTAATAACGAGGCATACCTGTTCGCTGAAAAGCATTCCAGGTGACTACTTCATGAAGCTGAAAATATGAAACATATTTTGTTTGGTTTTTTTTTACACTTTTTTGTTTGCTGCATAATTCAGTATATGTGCTGCTTCATAGTTTGAGGTATTCAGAATTGTTTTACAATGTAGAAAACAAAAAAAGAAAGAAAAACCTATGAAAGAGAAGGTGTGACCAAACTTTTGACTGGTAGTGTATATGTACTGATATAAAACATATATATATGTTTTGATACATTTATATATATATATATAAACAAATATATATATGTATATATCATAACCAAAATGCTGAATTTGAGTTTCATTCTAGATTTGTTTTTTTATTTTTTTTAAATTTGCCAGTTAATTTAAGATTAATCTCTTGTGCCTGTGGGTTCATAGGGCAGCAAGCAAGCTAGATATACTTGTCTTATCATGCACAAAGTTCTACAAACATTAACTAACATTTTACAACTGGAAATTTTGTAGCCTTTTTCTTCTTTTTTATGACAGGCTTTTGTGTTGATAGCAGTGTAATTATTGTCTAGACCAGTTTAGGCCTCATGAGGCACTGTCCTTTTTTTCTAGAGTGATCCCAAAGATGACTACTAATTCAGGGTTTGTTTCATGATTTCAGACTCAGTGGTGACATATGAACAGCTTAAGGTGATGCTGGCCAATCACAGTGTCCAGTTATTTGATGTCCGGAAACCAGATGAGTTCCAGGCAGGCCGCATTCCTGATTCTGTCAATGTTCCACGTGAGCAACATTTCATTTATATATACAGTGTTGTACATCATAATTAATCATTAAACCACAGTGCTTTTGTATTCTCAAATCTGATTAAACATAAGGCTTTGATTATGTTTTCTGTAACAGCTACTCTGGCAATTGCTCTGACTATAAATGACAGTTCACACTTGTTCTAATATATTACTGTTTCTATGTTAACAGCTACTTCATTGGGCCTTGAATGGTAAACTCTAAGCATAATTAAAGGCTAATAAAAAAACCCCATTTATTTATGATTTATGGAAGGCATTCTCAGGTGCGTTGTGTCATTGAGTAAGTTTCACGCCACAAGAAAGTCTTCAGGGCGGAGCTATTGGCTTTTCTTGTTCCTCATTAACATGACAAGCAGTGTTTTTTAATATCATTAATGAGACACTGGTGAGGTTTATAGCTGCTATAATATCAAGGACAACAGGAATGAACTTGCCTTGTGTACATTCCATAACATTGAATATAATTATAACTAAAAAACATTCATTAATAATAAATATTGTAATCATTTGCAATTGCTGTTATATAAGAGAAATAAAACACTTTGTGGTGATAATGTTTCACACAATTGATTATCTTGGATGGATTATTTTCGTATAACAGCACACCGTATTGTGATTTATTCCTTATTCCAGTATTTCTAATTCTGAGCTTGTGAGTAAACGGTCAGGTCCGTCAGCAAGCCCCTTAACTCAACTTACCTAAAAGTCAATTTGTATAAAAGTGTACTTAAATGCAATGCTTGATCATTCAAGCATGCTGTCATTTACCTTCCTTAAACAGTGGGACAGCTTGAGGAATCATTGAAGCTTTCTCCAGAGCAATTTGAAAAGCTTTTCAAGGTGAAGGCCCCCAAAAAGGAGGACGACAACATCGTTTTTCATTGCCAAAGAGGCCGTAGGAGTTTAAAAGCTCTTGAAACTGCCTGGGGTCTTGGATTCAGTAGGCAAGTAGCAAAGTATTCATATGCACTGGGAGCTTCATGCTAGGCTTGGCTTGCTAAACTATAATGCTCTCTGCTTCTGTCTTTCAGGGCACGTCACTATGCAGGAGGATACAGTGAATGGGCTGAGAAAGAGAAACAGTAGTTAATCTGTGTGTAAAACACGTCGAGAAAAGTTTGCCACTAACATTATCACTATCAAGTAAACATTTACCATTTAATCTGCTTTTGTTTGCAGACATGTATTTAATATTCTGTTCACTCTTTTAGCATTAATCTTCCAATAGCTCAAGATGGCATGAATGTATAGCCTTTGATTGCATACTGAATAAAAAAAATCATCATTATAAGGTTTCATTTTTGGCATCCATGTCAGATTCTGGTTTTGGATTTTTGAGGAATCAAGCACAGAATGATATGAAGAAGCAAGTAGTAATGCTGGGGCTGATTTCTTTCTCACCCAGACTGTTGATTGTCATGTCATGTGATTACACAGAATGACACACCCCTAGATTTGATTTCCATTTGAGCTCATCAGCAGCGATTGATGAAAGCACCCATGAAATACTGCTGTAGGTGTAATGAATTTGATCAAAGATGGATTAATTACTTTGTCATCCATTTTTCCCAATAAGCCTTTGAAGGAAAGAAGGTGATAGAGTAACAGACATTCTCCAATCAAGTTTTTAATGTTAATGTTTGGTATTTAGAAGAACCATGGGATGAACCCAGTAGAGCATTACAGAATAAAAAAATTAGAAATCATGAATGCCTGCCTGTTTGTCTTTAAGTGAGTGCTTTATACTTCCACAAATAAGTTTTATTAGGTTATTGATGAGGCCTTGTGAAATAGTATATTGCTCAACCATAATAGCTTCATTGTTGAGCTATTGATAGATTATAGATAGATTGATTAGATTATAGCTTCCCTTTAATGTCACATGGTAAACCGTTTACTCTTTTCTATGACACTGAGGTAAAAGGTCAAAAGATAAAACAGGAACCACATGGGCAAACAAGCTGTGGGTAACAGCAGCCAGAAGGAGGCAGCAGAGCGATATGATAGCCTTCTGTGGTACACTGTGGTATTTTTATAGAGTGGACTATAGACAGCCTCATGGTCACAGGTGCAGAGGAACTAATGATGCAGGATAGATGTGGCCATCATTGCTGTCAGACTGATGCACAACTCAGGGGCAGCACATTCCTCAGACTGATCCCCAGCTCAGGGTTAACAAATTGTGCAACAAACTCCTGTTGAAAAAAGGAAATTACAATGTACACAACAACTATAGACAGAGTTTTCAGGAGTCCATTTATTGATTACTGTGACTATCTAGTCTTGGTCTGAGACATCCCTCCAGTCACTGAGCCAACCCAATTAATCCCGAAACCGTTGTTTCTGTCCAGTACAGTGGCTTGTAAATGGTCAGGATATCAGTATAAAGTACAAACTATTTCTTTCTTTCATCTGGATCTGCTTCATATTGTTGTTTACATCAATCACTGTTTCTCTTTGTCTTCATCCCACAATAATACTGCAGGCTGATGAAATATAAAAAAACAAATCCTACAGTAAAGCCAAAAAATGAACACACACACACACACACACACACACACACACACACACAGACACACACACGCACACTCAATTTGCAGTTCCCTAATGCTCTAATGCTTTAATCAAAAAAAAACTTTTCCAAACTAATTGGCTGTTGCATAAGTTCATATGATAAATTGGTTTCTAATAAAGGTCAGACAAGGCAGTGGAAAGAACTTCATTATTTTTTCATCAGTACATTTTGCATTATCTTTGTGGTTAATTTCATTTTAGAAATAGTGGTGGATTCAGTTCCTCTGTCCTAACACAGATAATAATTAATGCAAAGACAGCAAATAGGAAGAATGGATACCACCAGTGGTAGCTCAGTGGTTAAGACATTGGGCTAGTGATCATGAGTTCAAATCCCAGCTCTGCCACGGTATCGCTGATGGGCCCTTGAGCAAGGCCCTTAACCCTCAACTGCTCAGTTGTATAAATGAGATATATGTAAGTCGCTCTGGATTTATGCCAAATGACATAAATGTAAATGTAAAATGTAAATGGATAAACAGAAAGAAACAGATACAGATGGTAAGATAGATATACAGGCAGACACATGGATGGATGGGTGGGTGGATGGATGAACATACAGGCAGATGGATGAATGGACAGATAAAGCCAGGCTGACAGATGAACTGATACAAAAAGAAAGTTAAAAATAGATACAGACAGAAGAAATTGATGGATGAAAGGATGGCTGGGTGATAAAACAGAAAGTTATTCAGATAAAGAGAGATGGATGGATGTATGGAAGGAAGTTGGGTAGATAGAAGGATGTATGGATTAAAGGGCAGAAGGACCTACAGTTATGCAGATAGATAGATAGAGACATAGATAGACAGATTGATAGATGGATGGAAGAAAAGATAAATGAATTGATGACTAGACACATGAAAGATTATACAGACAGGCAGACAGACAGATATATAGATAGATAGATATGTAAAATACACAGCCATACAGAAAAAAGGATTGATGAATAAAAAAAATTGCTTAATATGTAACAGACAGTTACACATATAAATATAAACATAGACGGACACAACAGACGGACATACACACTGAAGACAGACAGATGTTTGTATCTATGTATATGAAGGTGGATGAATGGATGGATGGGTGGAAGGCAGACAGTTAGATACACAGATGAACAGATGGAAGGACGTATGGACATAGACAGATCATACTATAGGTTTCCATAGTTACCACACATTCTATTGTAGCATGGGGGGGGGGCGCG
>JAQQZR010000019.1:13186268-13198070 GCA_030068235.1 Notoglanidium macrostoma
ATATATTGAATACTGTTTTGTACTTGTTAGTGCACAATATATAAAAGAAAATACAGTTTGACAAAGCTAGGAACAAACCACAACAGGGTATGCTGTTACAAGAAAATAATGAGTGATACAATAATAAATAATGAATATTTATTCAAGAATGATACATTATATGTTTTTTATTCATTTATACACTAAAGGTACATTTTAATATTATGGAATGTCCAAGATACAACAGCTATAAACAGTTACTCCAATATTTTCTACTGAAGTTAATTTAAAAAATGCAGCTTGTAATTGAAATTGTAATTGAAAAACAACTCTTCCCCACTCTTAGACAAAAAGTCTATGGCAAAAAGTGACTAACCAACAACTGTTATAAAACACTGACACTGGAGACTCCTTTGTGAAATGTCAAATAAATGTTACCTTACAGAATATGACATTGTAAAAAATTATACATTTTTCTTCATTAAATGAAAAAAACAAACCCTACACATTTTACTTTGTTCAGTAGTAGATTATTTCTAGCATCCACCACACGAGTCCCCGTGAATTACCTGTCACTACGGAAATGATTACATATTAGAACGAGTACATTACTAAAGACCTGTGATTTAAACCGGTGAATTATAGCCTGCAATATTGTCAGAACTGGTGTTATAAGAAAAACAATCAATACCTTCTAATTAGTCAGAGTTGACAGCTGAGCATCATTGTGCTGTAAATAAAAACAGCTCATGATAATGGAATAAGATTGGAACATCAGATTCAAGTTTTGAAGATTGATTTGAATCAGAGCTGGGATTCACTGCTTCATTACTATGAATTTTAGATCAAAAGTCAGCAACAAACAAATGATCAGAGCCGAGTTGTTTTTTTAATGGTCAATACCATTGAGACTTCTCTATCAGGTTCAGATAAGGATTTTCAATGGAATATGCAGTGCAAACCCTGCAGGCATTTGATCTGTGTAATCAGTTAATTGGTCTCTGACTGAGATGTAATGGATGATAGACAAAGAAGCCTTCCAGAAATAATGCAGTAGCTTTGTCACATCGGTTCCCAATAAATTACTCCTGCTCCATCTTCACTAAGGGCCTATTAGGCATTAGATATGTGATTATGTCACTATAGAAGCAAGATCATTCAACTGTTAAGTCCAAATTTATGCAGATGAGTGTATTGATTACACGTTAAGACCCAGCTTACTCCATCACCCCCAACTGTTATCACATCATAGCTTTAATGTCAAGAGCACAACTGAAAATGAGTTTATTTTGATGGACAGTAATTGCTAATAATGGCTCTTAGGTACTACATATATAATAAATCCCCTAAAGCATGGGCCCCTTATTTTATCTCCAATTTCTAATGATGTTATTGTGTCTCAAAATGAGAACTTATATGCACTTTCTTTTATAACCACCACAAATACTATGAAATGTATTTATGGAATGTTTGTGTCTGCAGACGATCCACTGGTGTGCTCCATATCGAACCCTGATTTTGTCATCTACTCATCTGTAGTGTCATTTTACCTTCCCTTTGTGGTGACGTTGCTGGTTTACGTGCGCATCTACATCTTCCTCAGGAGGAGGAGGAAGAGGATAACTTTCAGGCAAGCCAGCAGCGAAGCTCCACCAGGATCCACACTGCCAACTGCAGTAAGAGTAACACATATGTTCACAACGAGGTGTAGATTGGTGGTTCAGGGGCTTTGGAAGGGCATTTGGGTTTAAAATAATTTATGACAGGTCCTCATGTTTATTTGTGGGGAGATAATATAACATAATCAGTGCATAGGAATCAATACTGCTACTACTAATAAGGTTTTTTTCTATAATTACTCTATAATGATCTTCATAAAAGGTCCATGATTCCTCAATATTTAACCGCTCCAAATGTCAGAGGAACATGAACATGAATCCTTAATTTGTTTAATCTGTTTAAAAGCTAGTAGTTAGCTAGCTACACTCTGAGCTCAGAGATATTGAGTTGATGACACTGGAGGTCTACTGAAGAATAAAAAGGGTATAATATAAAAGGTAATAGTGGGAGGGATGACATACGCTCAGCTTTTTGCTGTCAATCACAGAAACACTAACCAATCAGGGCGTCTGTATGTTCATGAACGAGGTAGAGGGCAGATTGTGTCTAAATGTGTTGCTTTGCCCTGTGACACATCATGGGCAACAGAAGCTGGCTGTATGTATCTTGAAGGATGCACGTGTTAGACTTTACCCTCCCTGGCTGGCAGCTGTCGGGTGGTAGGGGAAAGCTGGCTGGTGGGAGGCAGCTGGTGGAAATGGGGAAAAATTGAGTTCTTGGTTTAATCATTTTCAGTTAGAAATATTATAAAGATGTTTATGGCAATGTTATTAAAAAGACCAGCTGCTTATGGTTGATAACAGATATCGCAATCATTGCACTTACTACTCTCTGGCATCCACCGAAAATGCATCATTATGTCATATTTGTCAATACTATTGTACAGATTACTCAAATCATGCACCCCAACCCAAAATTAATTCCTGACCATGTCAGTATGTTCAGATATTTTAGAAAAATATAGAGAGATATGAAAGAAACATATAAAGAGACCACACGATAATAATAGAAGAATCATTCATGCAAAAGGTGTTCGTCTTCCTGCATAGCATGTAACAGATCAATTTTGGATCGCTTGACAAATTGGCCTTATATTTCTTCATTTCAGATCCCTTTTGCCCAGCAGAGCATGTAAGAAAGCATCATCTATCACTGAAGCAGATCGATCAAAGCCATATCCCTGATCAGAGCATGTGGTTTCTATGTCGTTCCTTTGAAATTGCGCTAAGACTGTTCCAACAAAGCCATTTCACTGCTATTTGCTATCCCAGCTCCTCCAATGAGATATTTTACACAGATATTAGACTTAAGCAGAGCACAGTTTGACATGAAGCTTTTCATGAACCTGTCAACTTATTTTCATATTGAACTTCATCTTAGTGTCTTTCTAAGTTAGCTGTACCGTCATTGTGGGTGGAAATTTGAGTCTTTTCTGTTTTTAAATTTACTTTCTTTGCATTTATTTGAAACGAGGGGGACTAAATTGGGTTTAGCCCATTTCTAACCCTTTGTACGAGTCAGAATTAGCTCACAGCATCTACCTGCTTTAACCCACCACAGAAACTATGACTTCTTTTCTGACTTTTTCCTCATGAGCAACTGTGAGAGAATTTGCATCTAGCTAGCATTTCTTTTATTTTTTAAGCCTTATTTTAGCAGTCAAATACTATGCATTTTCATGTGTGTATTTTTAATTAGTATTTTTTTAAAGCTGTGTAAGGAAAGGGAACTAACAGAAAGACTTCTATGAGATACTAGCAGTCTTCAACTGTGCATTGAGATATCTACACCTAGTGGTGGGTAATTAGCTGTCTATGTGTGACTTACACACTTAGTGACTGTTGTGTATCAGTGGTTGCTACATATAGTAGAGATGTGAAGCTCATTTTTAACCAGAGGTGCTAACTGTGCTAATTCTGCATCATTCAATTTGGTGTTAATTAAGCAAGCTTTTTAAAATAGATGGAAGTGGCAAAATAGTCAAGCCACACGAACTGCAGACTTACATAATTTTTGCAGCTTTTCACGATCACCCTGCACCTAGCTATATGCCTTTTGTTGGACACAGACTTTTTTTGCAATGTTTTGGCTTAAACACTTAACACTAGACACTGGCTTACACATCCCGTTGTTTCTGACACACCCACACAGTTCAAAAGAGTTTATGTATGTGTATGGTCTAGCTGCTATAACAAGACATATCTTGTAAGTTTATATCAATTATATATTATTTAAAATAATTTAAAGCCAAGAAATTCTGTCAAAAGTCAAAAGAAGCCAAGAAATTCTGAGGAGATTTGAAATTGTTACTGTGATCCCATATTTGTGTTTGTGAATAAAAGAGAGGGAACGTACTTTGTTTAAAGGTGAATGAGATTTTTTATTGTCTGTTGTTTGACTTTTATTCTCAACTGTTCAAAAAAAATTCTAAAGTTAATACATGTTAAATGCTAAATAAGCTATTTTATTTGTTTGTTTGTTTAGGCATTCATATAATCGACAAGCATACAAATTAGTTTCATAGACTTTTTTTCTAGAAGAAATTATACCATGCATTTGGATTCTACTTTATCCAATCTATATTCAATTTTAGCTACTCAACCCAACTACCACCTCAAGGATGGCATGTTAATTTGAGTGGAAAATAATCTGGTTTGAAATACAGAGGATTTCCACTGCCTAATAATCTGTGCGCACATGAAAAAGAGATATTACAGAGTCTTGCCAATGACATCCCATTTTTCTAAAAAATAAAATACAACTCAGTTATCTGTTTTTTTGTTTATTATACACTTTTTACATAGCAAATAAAATTTTAATTAAACAAACGTATGCAAAACAAATATTGTACTCTAGATGCGTATTATAACTTAATAATATAGTGTACATGTAATTTCTTTCTCCTGTCTTCAGTAAAACAGACGAGCTTCAGTTGGTTAAAGCTTTGTATATACAAACCCTTCTTTATGAGGGGGCACAACACAATGATCACACCTTATTAAAATGTGCCTGCACTTAATTATCTCATTCCCACACCTTACTAAGCTGTGGATATGAATAAGGAGGGCAGGGCTTCGTATAATATCGTCTTCGTATAAAGTCATTTAGTCATGTGTAATAGATGAAAGATTGTTCTTCTTTCCTCTTTCTTCTCTTCTCACTTTTTTTCCCAGCTTGCTCTTAAACCTTCTCTCCCTTTCTGGCTTTTCTCTCTCCTCTCACACTCATTCCTTCTGCTTTTCTTTCTGACTCTTTCCCTAAGGAGACCTGCTTGCAAGAGGATGCGCGAAAAGACAGACGCGACCTATCTCCCATCAGGATCAATGTGGTAAATGTGTGTATATCTTGTAAGTGTTAAACATTTGACACTTGGTATGAACGTATACTCTACAGAAACAGGTATGCGTGGCCACTTTGCCAAGTGACTCCTTTCTGTAATGAATGGCAGTCGAGCATGCTCTTTATTTAGCCCAGTGAGTCCGTTTTGTCACGCTGTATTATTACCCATGGGGATGCAAGCTGCGAGCTGGAAATTTGCAGTCCCAAAGCTTAGGTTCTTACAGCACGTCACACTGGATGCTCCGTTCCTCACTCAGGGTTGTAATGCTGCACTGTCATACCAATTTTTCACACCAATTTCCATCCTAACAGATAACCTTAACAGCAAACACGATAGCTGATGTCACTGAACACGCTCAGGTCTCATAGTGAGGGAGATGAAAATGAAGCAAGAAATACAGAAAGGTCTTGTCTTGATATGATGTACAGATTCATTTAGCACTTTCTTACCAAACAGAATATAACTGGTTTAGCCCAATAAGTGAAGAAAACAATACTGCCAGCAGGTGATTTATAAAAGAACATTAATGAACAAACTAGCTATATATACAGTATATAGCATTCCAATATTGTGAATAATGTTTTTTTCTAATTCATTTTTCAAATGCGATACTTAAAGTTTTAGGTACAACTTTATATATTACACACCGCACCTTTAATATCTAGAGGTTGCTGGAATACTGGTCTGGTTTTAGGATTGTACTTTATCCTCTCTGTTGACGATTTGGACTATCTAGCTGATGACTCAGGCAAAAACTCTTAAAAATATTATTACTGGAATTGTGATCTTTCCAGGAGAGTGCAGAGAAGGTGGTTCGTCCCCGGTTGCTCCCAGGCTGCCTACGGCGTAAACGACCCAAGACCGTCCCCGTTGATAATTCACTCCTTCCCCCAGCGGACACTCCAAACTACTGCAGCATCAGCCAGGCCTCCTTTGCTCGTACAGAACCAGAGCCCAAACGCAAGGAAGAGGTGGGGCAAGAAGAAGAGCAGGTGACTGTGAGGAGTAGTGAGGTGAAGGAGACTTGTAACGGATCTCAGATCTCGAGACGTGCTCGGGTCTCACGGTGCAACAACCAGAGCCGCTACAGGAACCGACAGTCCAGAGAGAAGAAAGCCACACAGATGCTGGCTATTGTACTGGGTGAGTACTGCTGCAGTCATGAACTGAAGGAACAAACTTAACCAGATGTTATTTGGGTGGTGGTTCATCTTCAAGTCATTGCTGGGTTGTTAAAAAAGTCCATCAAAAGAATTGAAATCAATCAAAACTATCTGTGCCTGAAACTCCAAGAGAGTAAACCTGGCTTTACTTACTGGGTGGTAGAGATGGCATTACTTTCTCCACTGTCGATCAATGTGACACTAACCAATCATGTGCATTTATGAGCTCATTTATGCACAAGAGATGAAAAAAAAGATATTTGGTAGGTATACAATTACTGTTGTTACTGTATGTGCAGTTTTGTAAGACACCCTTTATCCTGGAAATCAATAAAAATGGACCACTATGCGTTCTTGTAGGAATATCTCAGACCATGTAAATGGAGTAAGAAACATCCATCAACCAAAAAAAAAAACTAGCTAACTGACTCTGGAAAAGATAAAAGAAAATTAACACTTACGCTACACATAGTAATCCCTTTTTATTGATTGCCAGGATAAAGAGTGTCTTACAAAACTGCACATACAGTAACTACAGTAATTGTATATACTGTACCTACCAAGTAACCTATATAGCTAGTGAACCTGACATAATGGCTGGACTCTGTGACTGCATTGGAACAGAACTTTCAGAGAGCTTATTTGCTTGAATCAATAAAGAACTGCAGATGGAAAAAAGCCAGTCGAAGCAGATTAGTTCTTAGTTAGCTGATGCAGGGTCATTTACCTGCTAGCTCACTTTCCTGCTGTGCCCCTGGCACGGGTTCCAACTCATCACCTGCTGAAGAAAGATAATGTGAACCTGCTCCTAGGAATCTGGATGCCATCCCGCTGTAGTAAACAGACACCAAAGCTGCCATATACAGTATCTCACTGATACACCTTTATCAGAATGCCATTCTGGATTACCAACTGACCTAATATTTCAAAGAAAAGTCAGTGATGGATTATAGAGTAACTATTGATTCACGAACCTATCTCGTTCCTAGCTTTATACACCCCCAAGATTAAAAGCAACAGGATCACATGTCAGAGATCACACTGTGCCTGGGCTGTGTTGTCAGTTGTCAGCCTGGAGCAAAGCCACCTGGGGAACCCTGATGAGCGTCATTCAACCATCCAAACGAAGTCAGGATCTGTAAAATGAGCTCGATGCTTTGCTAAATTCCCAGAAAACAATTTCACACAATTGATGTCTCATAATGTGTTGCGGTGCCTTGTGAAAGCCAGTGTTCCCTGAACTTGATGAATGACAGTGATGGTAATTTGAGGTGTCTGGTTAATTAGGGAGGGAATTAAATCACATTAATGACAGCTGCCTCGGCTCAAAGACTGATTGGTCTTTTTTACATTTTATTTTTTTCAGAAAAAGCTTCAAGTTGACTGGTGGACCTTAGAAAGAGTAGCTGCAGGAGGTCTAACCTTTAAGAGCATTAATCTATAAGCACACTTAAGTATACAGTTTAATGAGCACTCCATGTCTGTTTGATGTTTTAATTAAGGGTTCCCAGTGCCCATTTTCTTTACCTTTGTGTGCCTATATGTGCGTGTGTGTGTGTGTGTGTGTGTGTGTGTGTATGTGTGTGTGTATGTTTGTGTGTTTATCCTCCAGGGGTCTTTCTCATCTGCTGGTTGCCCTTCTTTGTGACTCACATCTTGAACACTCACTGCAGGAAGTGCCACGTGCCACCCGAGCTGTACAGCGCATTTACCTGGCTTGGCTACGTCAACAGCGCCCTCAATCCTGTCATCTACACCACTTTCAACATCGAGTTTCGACGAGCCTTCATTAAGATCCTGACCTGCTGATACTGACTTTGCCATTCTTCAAAGTGTTCTGATGTAGACTGAGTGCTAAAATGTTAAAGACTTTTGAAAGCTGGCCATAGTCTGGCCATGTTCTAAATCCTTACACGTTCAAAGAATCTGTTTTTTCAGTTTCTGTTCTGGTGCTTCATCTGTATTTGCATGTGTCTCTAAAGTCTCTGTCTGACCTTTTGGATGGAAATGTTCAGAAAGCATCCAGTCAGTGTTTGAGGAAGTAAAATATTGTCCATTGCTGTACATGTCGGGGTTCAGCTTCTTTAAATGAGATGCTTTGTGGTCTGAGTGGCACCTAAGACTTATGAAAACGATGCCAGGGGCCATTACATTTGTAACATGTTTATATATTGTAAATGAAAACAAAAAAAAAATTCATGAACCCTTTTTGAATCCAAAATAGAAACGCCGAGGTAGAATGACCTTGAGCCAAGGCATGAGGAAGGACATTAGAGAAAAGGATGAAATGGGAAGTGAAGGAAAGATGAATGGAGGGAGGAAGTGCATTAAAGAGAATGAAATCAGAGTGGGTTCATTTTTGAAAGGCCTTTATTGAACAGACCAGCTGGAGGCCTGCTTTGGAGATGGATGAACATAGAGGAAAAGAGACAGAAAGAGAGGAAATGTACACCACACTCAAGTCTATTTAGCCCTAAAAGTTTTAGCCCTAAAAGTGCCTGCTTTGTGTGAACCTATTCAGGAAACCTGGATGCACACAGTATCCTCACACTTCTCATATAAATGACAATGTGATCAATGGCAGCTGTCTCTCTGTCTGTTTAATTAGTAATTCATAGCAAAAGACAGCTAATGAATTTGCTTTGATTCTTCTTCAGCCACGTGTTGTTCTTCATATGTCCAGCTTAATCAGTCTGTCACTGCAGATTAACCCAGTCAAGCTGCTCGCCTCTGTTAAGCTTTTCCACAAAGTGAGGTCCTGTCACAGAGGCTTATCAATTCCTGTAAGCATTTCCCTATAATGGATTTTGTGTGTGTGTGTGTGTGTGTGTGTGTGTGTGTGTGTGCGCACACATTTGTATGTATGAGAGTGTGTTCTTCCCTTCCCTTCCCTTCCCTTCCCTGGTGTCTACGAATGTAGATGCGTCTTTACATGGCATGAACGTATAAACAGCAACATGATTTTAGCTGTTCATTTTCAGGGTCCAGCTGCTCAGTAGAAGTGTTAGCATTTACTTTACCAAAGTAGCTCACATTTGATATATTTTAATCACACTTTTCATGTTTCTATTTGTAAATGTATGTCATTCCCAGATTATGGGAATTTACCCATTGCATGACCAGTCACAAGTGTGATTATGAGTAATGCTTATATTTTCAAAAACAATCTTTTGTAAAGGTATGTTTGCACCATAGAGCTGTCTAAGGACTGAAATGAACATAAAATGTACTAAAAAGGCTTACAATTTGCAAGTAAGACAAATTTGGAGGATGTATATAAGGATATGAAGGCAAAGGGCGATGCAAACTTTTCAAGTGACATCATTTATTTATTTATAATAATATAATACACACTATTCTTATTGGTCAACTTTAAAAAAATCTTTATTTATTAATTTCTATGAAACCTAAACTTATTGCTTAAAATAAATTTACTTATTGTTCTTCACAGCAAAGTAGGCAGCATTGCTACCTCACAACTTACAGTTCCTGGGTCCTGGGTTCGATTTCTGAGCTTCTGTTCTGTGTATACTGTATATTTTGTGCATTTTCGCTATGTGGTTTTCCCCCAGGTGCTCTGGTTTCCGCGCACTTCCCAAAGACATGCTGGTAAGTGGATTGGTGAACACTAAATTGCCCATAAGAGTAAAAGAGTGTGCAACTGCCATCCCATCCAGTTTAATACGTCTCATGCCCAGTATCCCAGTATTCCCAGTATCCATGGTATACTAACTTATCTGTAGCTGGGTAAATTCTGCAATTAAATGGATTAACCCTCTCATGGGATTTACATTTCACCAAAACACTCTGGAAATGACTGGATGAATAAAGAGATCCAAGGGAAAGTGTGCCTTTCAAATCCTGTGTTCTAATTGGGCCATAGGGATTTAGTATCAGTGATAACTTACACCAGGAGGTGCTTTATTAAGAAAAAATAAGACTCCGCATGGAATAGTTAAAGCTACAAGAAACAGGAAAGTGCAGAAAGGCAAAAGAAGTGTATGGAGCTATTATGCGGTGGGTTTATTTAACATCACAATAGAGTACATGAGCATACTTCATAAAAGAGAGAGAGGGAGGTGTGAGAAAGAATTCCTGCAGTGATCGATTGAGCTTTGTGCTTGCATGATTTTATGAATGCTTGAGGCAGTCAAGAGCAGCAGGCCCCCTTGAGATAATTAGTGGGCTTTATATTGAAGTACTTGCAGCATGTAGATGCTTTTTACTGTTTACACACACTAACATACAAAACGTGACTGTGATGGAACTACTTACATACATGGTTGGTGTATGTCATTCAAAATGCATGATTCTGCTTTAATGAGTGTGTGGCTTCATTATTCAGAGTAAACCCTGGAGGTGTGTGTGTGTGTACTGAAGTGATAATGATGAGCTGTGAGACACTAAAGCGTGAAAACCCCTGCCTGCGGGTCAATCTCCAAACTCGTCCAGCATTAATCAGTCCTTATTGACTGCAGCAGGCTGGGAATGTAGTATAGAAGCTGATCGAAATTTCTTCTCGAATTTGAATGCTTCATACTTCTTTTTAACCCAAGAGACACATCTTCATGGCCAAACTCAGTTCAGAACAATTCCTAATTCCCTGCTGTGCTTAAATCCTCTGGCTTTGGTGTGATAAGGATTAAAGGGCAGCAAGTCCAAGCTATGTGTGACTAACATACAGTAATGCCAAAACAATGCATTTAAAATAACTCATGGGAGCAGTTGCTTATTGGGGGGAAAAAAGTATTTTGGTGCTTCATTGTACCCAAGGTTCAGTGTCAAGAAGTGGTTGATAAAATTTGTTAAAATAAGCTAAAATAAGAATAAGCTGTGGCTTACAATGTACACTTGAACCAAACAAATATACTTAACTCTGGTGGGGTGGCTAATCTCAGTGGTATCCTATACAGTAGTAACATAGCATGTTGTAAGAATTTTTTTAGTTTCTACATTATTCCCTGTTGTTGGAAAATGGGTGTCAGTGGCAGTCAAAGAAAAACCCATGTTTATGCCATGTAATATTTATGACACCTCTGCTTGGACCCAATCCATTTATGACTCCACAGAAGCAACATTTTGTTTCTTTTTAGAAATAAATTCAAGTCTCAGTGCAACAGGTCAAGTCCAAGTTGAGTCTTAGCCCCCTTAACATCAAGCCAAGTTCAAAGTATCTAAGCTACTATTGTGGTAAACTGCTAAATGAGGCTGTGGGGTGGGTGTAGGGGGAGCTACCCTAATGAATTACCTTAATGGATTGCAGCAACGGGTGGCTGGCACAGTGGCACAGCTAGAAATGTTTATACCTCACAGCCCAAAAGTCTGAGGTTCAATCATGAGCAAAATCATCCCATTTGTGGTGTACCCTGTATTTCTGCCTTGTTCCCAGTGTTTCTGAGATTCACCACCACTCCGAAAAGGATAAGGCATTAATAAAGTCCTCAATCGCCGCAGGTATGTTAGCAATAATATCGGGATATTTCCGATTCTTATAACATCTGTGTACTGAGATGCTGATGTGAGATGTGAAAAGGTTAAACCATTGGTTCACCTGTATGGAAGATACACCAATGAAAAATGGCCAATAAGTGTATTTACATCCATCCATCCATTATCTATACCGCTTTATCCGTCTGGGTCGCGGAGAAGCTGGAGCCAATCCCAGCATCTTGGGGCGAGAGGCGGGGTACACCCTGGGCA
>JAQQZR010000019.1:13205505-13261138 GCA_030068235.1 Notoglanidium macrostoma
TAGCCAGTTGACCTAATCTGCATGTCTTTGGACTGTGGGAGGAAACCGGAGCACCTGGAGGAAACCCACGCATGCACCGGGAGAACATGCAAACTCCACACAGAAAGGCACCCTGGACGACCTGGGGATCGAACCCAGGACCTTCTTGCTGTGAGGCGACAGTTCTAACCACCGCACCACCGTGCCTCCACCTTTTAGATCCTAAATGTAAATTTGTCATTGACTCTATAACAATGAACAAATTTTACTAAAAAATAAATTCCACTTTTAAGCAGTTCAACTTTACAATTCAAAGATTCCACATTCAGTCATTTTAAAGCAGATCATTAAAAATAGACTAAATCAAATGAGACAAAGCAAAGCTGTTTCATAAACCACCTGGGGAAAAACTTAATTAAGACTTCGTTAAGTCTTCATGATGGAGCAGGTAGAAACAGCTGGATATCTGGAGTAAAGATCAGTCAGAATCTCCATGTAGCTGGAGCCTTTCCCAGGAACACTTGGCACAAAGTAGGGATACACCCAGGAGAAGATGTCGGACCCTCCATACTCTTCATGTAAGAAGTAATGGATAGGTTGATATAAGTTTTGGGGGGAAAGTTTGGCTTGTGTGACCATCACATTGTCAAATTGTGACATTTTCAACCAGTCACGGTGAATGCTGTACTGTCAAGAAAACACATTTCTGTGGAAGTTCGAATTTTAGGTTATCAGAACATTTCCTAAATGCTTTAGGAACTTGGGAGGCTATTTTTGGATAACCATTCCTAAAATCATTCTTGTTGCAGCATTTTACCTTGTAGTCACATTAATACCGTTACTACAGTTTTAACGAGGAAATGGGAATTTGATGACATTGTGAAGCAGACAGTTATTATAGCAGATGTTTTTAAAACATTGCGAGAACGTTACACAATGTATTGAATACTTACTATAGTTCTAATAATGTTGTTTGCTAGATTTAACCTTTTTTCCCCTGAGAGTATGGATTGAATAGATAGTGGATCATTGACTCAAATTCTTTAGATTGCACAAATGATTACAATTTGAGATGGGAAATGAAAATGATTCACACCATGACCCTCGGGACACTGTTCGTGTTGTGAATACGAAGGAAGAATTTCAGGCTGAAGTGTAATTGGTGTACTCAGATCTATGTGTGGACCAGAGTGAGTGTACCATCAATCACAATATCCTTTTCTCCACACAAGCAGTAAGGATTTCGAATGAGGCAGAGTGGGCAGGCGAAAGCATTGCACATGTTCTCCTCTGTTGAAACACAGAGTATCTAATAACTGCATTAACATGCACATAAAGACAAGCAATCAGTGTATTCTCTAACATGGAAACAAAGACACACTCAGACTGGTTGAGGAATCACACAGCTGTACCTCACATCCACCCAAAATCTACACACTCTTCCTGGGACACTCATACATGTTTGATGAGGCTTCTCTTCTCATCAGTCAGTGTAATGGGAAAGGTGGCACGAGGCGACAGGCAGTCAAGATCTTGTTCACACACTCACTTATCACACTGGATTTCAATCACCGCACCATCCAGCCCTGTTGCAGCCCAGCGTAACAATACTTAGCCTTATCAAAAAGCATTTAAGTTGCTCTCAGCCTAAAGGTGAAATTAGGACCTGCACTTCCTCTTGCTTATAACCCAATAAATCTTAAACATCTTAGTGTCCGTTAAGCTTTCATTAGTATAATCCACAAAATCTGTCCTGTCCTAAATATCATATTGAACCATGAGGCTTATTTGACACCTTTCCAATTCCATCTGATAAACTCATGCCCAAAATACCACAAGCTTGGACTCGTTCACATTTTAAGCGACTTCAACATTAGGCTTTTATTTCCAGCTTATACACACTTTTTGTGGATTTTCTTCTATCCACTACAGTGGCAGATTGAAGGAGATGAGGAGGATGAAGGAAGTGGGGTTATATTTTTACCAGCCATATTGGTAAAATCATCCCATTATTCATCCATGGTGCTGCCATTACAGATTTCCTGCCTTTAAGGGATGATACTCGGGTTCATCCAAAGTTCACTTCATCTGTAGGTCAGTCTCTGAGTCTTAAACTCTATTGAGATAAGTCTGAGTTCCTCAGGCTAAAAGGGATAAAGCTGCTAGCTCTGAGTCACCTCATGTGTATTAAATCCTGCAAATGATGTTCTTTCCTTTCCCTTCCCATATTTGGATTTAACAAATGATGATGCCTGAGGAGAGCATATAATTCTGAAGCTGTTCTCATTTATCTTAATTTTGATGACCAGGTCAGTGGAGCCACACAAGAGAAGGTCCCAATGAAGTGGTTTTGAATAAATAGCCAGAGGTCCAGTTTGTCATTTTCAGACGGAGATATAGTCAAGAATGCCTCCAGTCAAACATGGCAGAAGATCTTGCTGAACACTCAGATCAGGATGCTGCGGTTCTACAACACTAAGTGATGAGGAGCTACTGCAGGCCGGACCCATGTATATATATATCAACCACATTTCACATTTCAGTTTCAGTGACTTTAAAAACAGTGCATTTAGAAGGTATTCAGACCCCTTCACTGTGTTTTAGAATTTTTACATTGTTGTATTCATGTTTTTGTTTTTATTTTATACATTTTATTTATAAAAGTTGATTTATGATGTTAAAGTATCCAGATTCATTACTCTGTAGTTTGGATTTGCAGATCTTCATTCATTTCTCTCTACAGAATCCTTCAGTCCCTATGAATGAGTCACTGTACTGCTATTTTCAGGTCTCAGAGATGATTAATCAGGTTTAAGGCCAGGTTCTGTCTGGGCCACTCAAGGATGTTCAAAGCCCTGTCCTAAAGGCAATCATTTTCACCTCGGACATTCCGATTTGAGATCTTGAGCGCTCTGGAGCACGTTCTCCTCAAGGGTGTAACTGTACTTTGATCTGTATAACTTTCCATCGATCCGGACAAGCCTCCAAGCCTGACAAATCTCTGCTGCTGAAAAACATCCACAGTAAAATGCTGCCATCATCAGGCTTCACCATAGGGAAATAACGCTTAAAAAAGGTTTTTATGAAGAGTGTCAAGCTAACTTTTCAAAGAACCCGTAATAGTTTTTTTTTAGGAGTGTAGGCTTGCAGTCTGGGAATAAGCTAACCTTCAAATGAACATCAAATTAGCAAAACATTTTATGTACAATTATGAAAACTCAACAAACATTATATCAATAATCAATGTTTACATGTTCTATGTCTTGTCCAACCAGCAGAACCCTTAAAGGTTCTTCAAGTATATCCTTTTTATTGAGGATTTCATTAAGAGCCACCTTAGGAATCATTCAACTTTTTGATAAGCACTTTACTTAAAACTCGTGTTGTTGGAATTCATGACAAAGTAAGGCAGTTTTTTTTCTTGACACATTAAGGTAATTAAAAAGGTGTTCTTCACAGCACGACTCACTAGGCACAGCCAAAAAGTCCCCAACAGGGAAATTTCAAACCTTTTTGACTTTTTCCTAACTGTTGATTTTATGCACCATTATGATTTATGAGACAGCACAAAGTCACCTACAAAGTCATGCTCCATTACACTGACTTTACTTAACTTTCTAGACTTAAACAGACTGAAAGCTCCATTCATCACCACTAGCAGGTCATAAGTGAAATCAATTTGTAGCTAAAAGATAGCACATGAAGGCTGATTTCAGGGAAGGTCAGATGCCCACTTTGACCTATTCAGTGCACATCAGCTGACATCAGTGACCTTTACTTCAACTCTGACTGACCTCACAAGCCACTGGGGAAAAACACAAAATAATAGGGCAGAGGTAAATAGAACAGTAGACAAGGTAACCTGGATATGTTGCTTACATCTAGTTTCGAATCAGGACTTGCATTTTCCCAATAGATGATACGGAGACATCCTGAATTTTCCCAGGAGTAACCAGGGATAAAAATTGTGTCTTATATTTCATCCTGACACTTGACTGTTTCACAAGACAAATTACCGCGCAAGACACAGCAAGTTTCACGCGAGAAAAGACTGCTCTTAGAAGTATTACTGAGGTATACTGAATTATATTTCCACATAGATGAATCAACAAATCTTTACAAAGCTCAATATTAATAGGTTTAAGTGTGTGTAGTTGGGAAGGGTGGAAGATGCAAAAAAAAAATTTAAAAAAAGCTCAGCTCAGCACCGGGAGACTATTAATCTGGTCTTGACTCTCACCACCGAGTTAAGTGGCTGAAACGATCATGCTGTGATAGTCACTCAGAACCTCTTAAATAGAAACGCTGCTTGCTGTCAGGTTGCACAAGTATATCACACACACACAATGCTGTTAATGTCATGCTGATCATGTGACTCTACAAGCAGCAAACCAAGTTTATATGACTTTGCTGAGGTCATCTAAACAATCACATGCACAACTCGCTACAAACTCTGACAGGAGTCGTGTGATAACTAATTTGAGCTATATGCACAAGAGCTTTCATGTGTGACTGCCTGACTTCTTTTTTTTTAAACATGAATCTTCTAGAACCTATTGTTTATTTAATAGTTAAAAATATGTGCATTTAGAAGAATGACTCCGCACAGCGGTTTGAATAGCTGCCATGAAAAACAGCAGTAAAAATCTATGCATCTTTGAAGAAGAATAATCTGTTCAATGTTTATCCCCAATAAATTATTAAAATTGCCTAGAAACGTCTCCCAACCTTTACCCTTAGTTAGAACGCCAGGGATCATGAATATACATATGCAATTATTATTAATAAACAATAAATCAGGTTTATGGACTAAAAACTCAGTCATAAATTGTGTGTTCATGGCACACAGCCGATTTATATTTAACAATGTTCTCTAAACCCTATAAAAGGCTGAAACATTACTGCAAGCTGAAAATAACAAAATGGTAACTAAACGGTGAAAGAGCTACCTAAATGCTCTAAATATTCCAGCAATGCAGTGCATCAGCTATACCACAGACACATACGAATGCTTCCTCTGTAATATAGTGCATCATTACTTTTGTCCTAACTGAATTGCGTACCTTGTTTATCATTATTTATACATTTGTTTTATTATTAATATGAAACAAGGATAATTTTCATAAAAATGTGTATCATTGAAATAATTAAGCAATTAAACTTGACAGCATAACCTATATACTGTATAAAGCTGTACTAATCGATTAATTAAGGTTGACATTATGTATGCGGAAACTCACTAAAGTCACACCATCTCAGGAGGATACAAACTTGTTTTTGAAACAACTGGATTTTCATGAATACCATTTTTTTTTTTGGCAAAAGCTTCTCTGAATGATTTACAAATAAATTTCTTCATATCCAGCTTGATAAATGAGGCCCATCGTGTGTAACAAAATTACTACATTAACCAGAATGCGGTTTAGAATTCTTGCAGATGGTGGACTTCCTGCTTTCATTTGAATTGATGTAGTGCATTTCAGCACTACACTTTTTGTTCCCCCGAACCCTCTACGATTGCATTTATTCCATGTTCTCTAGTCCACACTGGTCACTGTAACACTTTGCTCTTCAAGTCCTGGAGCCGGTCGTTGGCCACAGCTTCCCTCAGGGCACGGAAGAATCCCAGGTAGTGAGCCATGTTGTGTAGCATCAGTAACACCCCCGCCAGCAGTTCGTTGGTCACCAGCAGATGATGGACGTAAGCCCTTTTATGGTTCTTACAGCAGTAACAGCTACACCCATCCACCAGTGGGCGGAAATCATCCCTGTACCTGGAAAACACAGCATCGAATTTCTCATGGTGGAATAGCTAAATTTGCATGAAACCTATGAACCATCCAAACCTTACATTCATTTTGAACACTGTTCTGTTACTTTGCTAGTTCATGTCGGAGTCATTATATGAGCCCTTGGAGAGTTGAAGGGTCAACATAACCAAGTCATAACCAGCTTGCTTCAAGTACCAAAAGCTGGCTAAAACCTCTTTGCAATAAAAATAATTACTCTTTTATAAACATGATATTTAATAGAGGTGGCATGACAGTGCAGTGAATCCCAAGTCAGAGGAGAACTTATTCAACCTTAGGCATCACAAAATTTAAAGGCAGAAATGTAGCAGAAATCTAGATATTATGCAAATACTAACAATATAGTTACATATGGGAGTAGGGATGCTTTCTGTAGTTTTACACAATTTTGTCGTATGTATAATATAAACCGCGTGTGTATTTAGAGAGAAACTGTATACAGCTGTGAGTCAGACTTGGATTACTTATCTAATGTAATCAAACACTAAACATGTCTTGGCTCATCAGGTGCATCTGGGGTAAAAGGAAATTAATCAAGTTTGATTTTTATACGCAACCGTTCCTTTAATGCATTGTACATGCTTCATATGGCACTGCAGGCCTGAATGCTTCAGGAACACTGATGTGGCAAAAGCCTCTCCCTTTATTTACCCGTTAATCTGATCTCACTCAACAATTGAAAGACATTCTGTGAAAACACCATGGTGACCAATAACCTTGGTCTGAATTAGAGAAATATTGGTTCCTCCCATCCACCGTTTTTATCAAGATGATCAGATTAGAGAGTCACTGTTACTGGAATGAGGTCTTTCTGGACATAATAAGACAATTATTCCTCATATACCTTGTGTCCTTCAGGTTCATCTCAAATCGGGTCATATTTTCAGGGCTGCCATCTCCATTTTCCTTCAGCCCTTCAACAGCAGGCTCCTCTCCATTTAATTCCAACACTGTCTCACACACAAACATGCAGAGATTGAAATTAGCTTCAAGATTCCTCAACCTCCACAACCCAATATTAGTCTGAATAAGTTTGCTTTTTTCTCCAAACTAGTGTCTCCCACACGCACACACACTCTCTCACACACTCAGAAGGAGGCAGACAAACAGACTTGCTGCCTTTGGCTTTAATATTTAATCAAATGACACCAGAGAGACAAAACCACTCCAGATGGGTAAAGGCCTAACTTAAGCATCCTTGCTTCATTACCTACAAAAGATAAGCGTAAAAACAGTCAGACTAAGAGAATAGTAAATCAGTTACAGAGCTGAGACATAAAGCACAAAGGATTGAGAAACAAGCAAGAAAGTTTAGAAAGAGCATAAGATGGAATACATAAAAGTAACAAGTTTAGACAGGAACATGTCCTCCAGCCTAAAGTTGTAGTAGAACAGCAAGGAGCAACCTGGGGTTTAACCCTCCTGTAGAGCATGCTAATGTGTTCAGAGGAAATCCCAGGGGCAGCGCTGAACACAAACCACTCTGACTTTCATTGCTCTCATTGATTGTAATCGATTTACTCCGCCTGACACAGCACCTCTTAACACATCACTGAGTCTAATTATGCTACTCTGAGGGTGAGATCTTCTGCCCATTAGAGACATCTGTGTTATGGACTTTGTGTGGTCAGAAGGCTTAAAGAATAAACTAGCACCTCTGTCCCGCTCAGGAGGCAGACTGGCACTTCAGCTTAGCTGCAACTTAATTATTTGTTTTACTGAGCTACACAATCAGATCCTCACACATTCATACATGAAGTGAAATATCTGGCCATTCTCATGTTGCCGTCATGGTTTTAAATCACAGACACACAAAACATTACACAGTACTCATGTACTAAAATCTCATGAGTCAAATGAGTTTGCTAATCCCATCCATCCATTATCTATACCGCTTTATCCATCTGGGTCGTGGGGAAAGCTGGAGCCAATCCCAGCATCTTTGGGCGAGAGGCGGGGTACACCCTGGGCAGGTCGCCCGTCCACCACAGACAAACAGCCACACACGCTCGCATTCAAACCTATGGGTAATTTAGAGTAGCCAGTTGACCTAATCTGCATGTCTTTGGACCATGGGAGGAAACCGGAGCACTCGGAGGAAACCCACGCATGCACGGGGAGAACATGCAAACTCCACACAGAAAGGCACCCTGGGTGACCCAGGGATCGAACCCAGGACCTTCCTTGCTGTGAGGCGACAGCGCGAACCACCACACCACCGTGCCGCAAGTCTGCTAATTATTTAATAAATATATTCCTTAAATCCTACCACATTACAAAAAATTGGCACTCCCATTATCAACACATTGTCACCCATTAGCAACAAAGCACTAGCAACAAAGCTTGTGAACATTTATCAATGTGGCTTATCCACTCAGAAATCCTGTCTTGATAGCTCATAGTAGCCAACTAGCTAAACACAGAAGTAAAGGGTACAAAAATGTATAACATTGACTCAAACTTCCTCTCAGAAATCCTGTCATGTTAGATTATTTTAGCTGGCTTGAATAAAAGTGAACATTATAAACATTTATAAACATGGCTTAAAAAATCCTCTCAGAAATCTTGTCAGCTTATTAGCCACTTAGCTGACATTAGAGGATTACAAAAATACATGAATACAATGCATTAATCGTCAGAGGAATCATGTCATGTTAGCTCTTATTAGCCAACCAGTGCATGTTAGCTATCTGGCTAGCATTAGCAGTGAAGATTTAAGTCAAGCAGAATAAATATTTAAAAAGATATTTTAGAAATCCTCTCAAAAATCCTTTCCATCAGGTTACCATATATTAGCCAATGTTATCTAGCTAATACTATATTAATGTACTACAACTAAAAATCCTATCAGAAATGTTGTCAAGTCAGCTTAGAATAGCTAGCTGTCTGGGAACATTATATACATGAGTTAACATGGCTCCTAAATCCTGACAGGTTTGCTCATTTTAGCGAACTAGCAAATGTTAGGAGTAAAAAGGAAAAATATCCTGTCACGCAAGATAGCTGGCTAGCTTTAGCAGTGAAAATTGTGACCATTTATGAATATGAATTCCACACATGGCAAGATGTATTAGCATTTTTATATATGAACTCATAAAGCCTGCAGAGTTAAACAACACTGGTGTAGGTGAACAGTTTATAACTGGGTAGGTGAGGAGGCATGACATTTGTCTATTAAAGTCAGATTTAACTCATTATCCTCTCTGATTGTGCAGTGTTGAAGTGGCAGAGATACATGGATAGCAGGTTAATCAGATAACCTTTTCTCATTTATCCGCTAATCCGGGTGTTACGATTACTGAAAGCCAGCTTTGCACAACCAGCGGTCTTATCTCCCTAACTCCAGCTAGTGACTGAGCCAGGAATTAGGTTTAGTGGGGATGAGGAAACCCAAGTGTGATGGGCACATGCATTTTGGGTAGATGCCAGAAAGCAGTGACAGCACTGATAACACAAATTTGTTATCTTGCTCATTAAAGGCAGTGTCTACCATCAAGCATTCTTTCCATAATAATAACAACATTGCCATAAAATATAGCTGCACCAAAAATTATTAAAATAACATGCTAGTAACAAAGAAAATGACATTTTATCTTTTACAGTGCATATAATAAAATATATATTCACCCTGTTAAAATGGCAGGTTTTAAATTCACATTGAGGGTGGAAAAAGATCTGACATGATTTAGCTTAACTTCATGTTTTTACTTGCTGCCATTTTTACGGGCGGGGTGAATTTTTTTTATGTGCACTGTAAAACCCAGATCTACCCCTTTGCTCTAATATCTTATTGGATTTCACCTCAATATCCCTGCTCAGAGTATAGCTAGCTGTCTAGTGGCTTTCAAACAGAAATGGGAAAAAAATAATCCTGATGAATCCCATTTCTCACCACAGCAGCTGGACATTATAGCCAAATTACTTGCCATCACTGGACAAGTATACAATGAGAGAGAGATTGGGTGGGGGATCAGCACCATTATTCTTCTCAACACTCTCATCTAATTTTCTTGACATCTTTATTTTAAAAAAGAGCATGTCCTAGGATTGAGAGCATGGACTGGGGAGTGCAGACAGTAGCCCACCTGTAAGGGCAGATGTACCTGCTGTCTCTGGATCAGGTGTGATGGTGTAATTGAAGCAGAGGGCGCAGCCTCTCTCCGTCACCTGAAAAGGGAAGAAGCCCTCAAACAGGTCCACTCCAGCTTCCACACAAGCTATGACATCATCTGGACGTCCCACGCCTTTCAACAACCTGATAAACAACCAGGAAAAAAAAAACTTCAGAACAAAGAGCAGAGGAAAAATTGATGAACATCGGAACAGTCTTTTTTTTTTATTTTAAAAGCAGGCACAACGTTTGAGGACTGAATTTCCTATAAGATTAAGTAAAGTCAGATAAAATACATAAAACTCATCTGCTCACTCAGCCCAGGGAAAACAAAGTATTAATACAAGCTGCAACTTTGCCTTTTACCGTTTGATGATGAGCTTGGCGTGGCATTGGTGAACAGTCAGAGCATTAACACTCTGCTAGACTCGATCACTTTGCAGGCAGCATGTGCACTCGCTCCAACTTTGGCTGAGCCTGAGGCACACATTGTTAGCGGTCTGTTTTAATGAGACTCCACAGGTGTCTGTAGAAAATGTCTGCAGCTTTCTGAAATGTCTAGAGCAGCAAGAGTTCTGGGCAACTGATGCCATGCTCTGTGGCAAAAAAAAAAAAACAAGGCCTTTATCAAGATGGCAAGGGAAAAGTGACTATAAAAGAGGGCTCATTACTGAGAAGCGGAGAGCCAGGAGCTTCAGTGTGAATGGGAACAGTGTTGAAAAGTGATGAATCTGTGTTTAGAGCTGTGAGGAGACAGTAAGGGTTGGACATTGTGTTCAGAAGCGCACAATGACCGTGATGTTTAAATATTAATGCCATATTAGTAGCATTTCCTCTTCAGGTCACTGAGAAGGTCATTAAAAGGCTCTCATCAGACTGTCAACAAGAACAGTCTAACATCAAATACATTTCTCTTTGTACACTTTGAAGGATGCCCTGATGAAACATTTAGTTTTTGTTGGGAGTGATTTACATGTAATACCTTTGCAACATAGCAAACATTTTAATAACGTCTATGTGACAGTATGAAGTATAAATATATTTAAACATCAGCAGAAAAGCCTTTAAAATGGAAAGAAATTTAACTGAGCGTTTGATTAATCCTTTCTTCTCCCTTTTAATTGTTGCTTTGCTTTCCTCACTACAATCGGTTCTGCTCCTATACTCAATATGCAGATATAACATACAATAAATAAATTTTAGCATCAGTAAAGAATCCAATCATCATCTAGCTTTGGTACTGGATATTTCAAAAAGTTTTTTTTCTTGCAGTACTAAAAGCCTTAATATGCTTCCTTCATTCCAACTCCATCCACAGCCTGTTGGCTTATGATTGAGGCCAAGTCCTGAATTCCATCATGAGAACAGTGTGAACACACAAAGCTAGTTCCTAAAGCTCTGTGCTCTCCTTCAGCATCATACTTTGGAAGCTGGTGGCTACTCAGGCCCCTGGAGGGAGTAGATTTGAAGTGGATGCAGAGAGGCTGAGGGCTTGTAATCAGTGATAGGACACGTGAAGCACAGAGCACAACAAGTAATCAGTTTCCAGCTGAGAGTAATACACATAAAGCATGTGATAGGAGAACGAGGCTTTAAGTTATAGATTATACCTCGGTTTTTCTTGAGGCAGCTCTGCAGTCACTGCTGTGATCAGCTGCTCCCTGAGCTCCCGCTCCATGGAGGTGGACTGGAAGCCGTCCAGGACGAATCCAGCCACAGGCCGCTTGGCCGTCTCGCGTGCTGACCTCAGCCTCTCCTCCAAGATGTCTCCTCCCTCCACCACGCCGAATATCGCAGATCCTTTCAGCTCCTATTGGAAAAGCAACAGACAAAAAAAAAAGTCAATGTGATGGAACTGAAGTTTGTATACTGCTTAATCGTTTAACTTGTATTTGCCTTGTGTATTGGCAAAACCTTTATAGATTAAAGGAATACTCTAGCCTACTTTTAACGATTCTTCAGTCAAAGGAATTAATAAGTATGAATTATACTCTAAATCTGTATGTGTAAAGAAAGAAAACTTTTTCAGATGGCACCTGGATACTACAAAGCCTTTGTAGTAAAGTTGTATGAAATACCTTAAGAACATATTATAATATAACTATAGGTATAGTTTCTATTACTGCTATAAAGCTGAGAATTTTAAATGGTTATATGTTTAGCAACAACTGCCCCATGGCATACATAAGCGAGTTAAGAGAATAGGAAGTAAGGGAATAAGGGTGTAAACAAGGAAATAAACAGGTTTCCTGTTCTAGGCTGTTGCAATCACATGTATATTAAATTAATAATTAATTAATTAAAAAGATAATTAATGAAAATTAGTTTTTTATAAACACCCAAACTAAGTGAATTCAAACCTGCCTTCAAATTAATGAGAGTTTTCGTACACCTAATATTTACTAACCCTTTAGTAAGGTCATGTGTCAAATCCAGCCTGCAATGCCTTTTAAAGATAAGTATTATTATGACAGGTAGAGCAAAATAAAAATAAAAAAAAGAAAAGAAAAAAGCTTTTAAAGTAAACATTGGTGCCAAATGATATGCAATAAGATCTACACAATTACATATTTTTAATAAGCGAAATTCTGCCTTGATCAGCAGGAAATGATCCAAGCCAGCAAATTCAATTCAATGCAATGCAATAAAGTTGCCCGGAGCAATAAAGAGCCCTAAGTTAAGCAACTAATCCTGACTGTGTTAATTAAACCAAATTAAACTCATGAACATAGTGCTGCGAGCAATAAAAATGTGGCTCATAAATTGCTCACATTCATTTGCTCAATTACTGCGGAGAGAAGCAATTTCTCTTCTGTTCATGAGTGTGATAAATAAATGAGATTCAAAACATCTGTGATGTCCTGGAGTGAGCTGACGTTGTGTACTGTACCTGCGTTTTGTGGTGCAATTCGAGACACTGGTCCAGATGTGAGAGCGTGCGCTCCACTGCTTTACGCACCCTCTTCCTCGTTGTGTTCGCCTGCCACGTCTCTCCATCTGCCATGCTCTCATAGCAGTCTGGCCGGATGGCCGCCTGCATGGCCATAAACTTGGCCACGGGCAGTTCTATTCTTCCTCCGCTGCACCACACGGACACTGTCTGCATAACCACACACACACACAGTCATAAAGGAATGGCTTGGCATTGAAATGAAAGAAAACATTAAAACGTCCCCATCTTTATAACTCAAACTTATAGCTACTGAAATGACCGAGTTCCATTTTAACTGCATGCGCAGTGACCTTGTTGGTGACGTGGCCAGCGGGATGGGTCATGGCAGGGTCATGGAGGGAGCAGAACAACATTGTGTCATGTAGACCTGATTAAATAAAGAATCATACTGAGAATTAGAATCGTCAGTCACATACCAACTTATTTTTACATATAATAAATGTAGCTGCCTGGGGTGCAATCTTTTCCAGCTTTCGGTTAATTAGAGGTCGGAGGCTGTTAGCTATGTGAATAGGAAAGACATTACTTACAGAATTGTCTCTAAAACCACCCAGTAATCATTAGCATTCATAAAGCAGACCCCAGTCTTCATTTTGATTCATCAGCTTGCTAATCGCCTACTCAATAAAACGAAAGAGACTTTCCTTCTCAATGCATCATCTCTGAAATCAGTCGTTTATAACCCGTTGTTGTTTCAAAAACACTCATTTGTTATTTAATGTTATGGAACTACGAAGGATGAAGGAATGATTTGAAACATTGCCGCAAAAATGACTCGTTTCTCCGAGGTCTTTTCTCTCGGCATGTTGACTCAGAGACCCCTCACTGCATCCTGGACATTGGGGCAGGGTTACAAGTGGTAGGTGAAACAACAAGTGTTGTATGAAAGGTAAAAATTTATTTATTTGGGTTTATATATTCATGAAAACCGTTGCTGAAATCACAGCTCCATTTTGCACATTTAAATAGAAAATTTCTCGCTTGTTAGACTGACTGATATTGGGCTTACTGAAATATTATGTATGCTACAGTGGACATCAAAAACCTACACACCCAAGTTAAAACAGTGATGGAAAAAAGTGAAACCAAGATAAATCAAGTCAGATTCCACCTTCAATGTGATCTAGCAACCAACAAAATCCAGGTGAAAAAAAAAAAAAGAAAAATAAAAGTGGCACAAAATGGAGGGACTCCTGGATAACACCAAATACCGATGTATTTTGGCACAATCCTGCAGGCCTGTGTTAGACAGCTGAAGATGAAGACATCCAGCACGATAACAAACCAGAGCACAAATCCAAGTCACCTAAGGAACGACTTCAAAAGATGATGAAATGGCCCACTCAGAGCCCAGATCTTAATCCCATCAAAAACCTGTGGAATGACTTGAAGAGGGCTGGACAAAGGACATCGCTTACAATTTTATATCTCTGGAACATTTTTACAAAGAGTGGAATACTTTGTGGTGACTTTTTATATCCTCAGTAAATAGTCGTTATTACTATACTTTTACTTTATTACTATAGTTTTTATTACTGCCGAGGACAAGAAAAACACTATGAACAGCACTTTTTCGTAGTGCTGTGGCAAAAACAGAAAACTACTCGCTTTTCATAATAAAGGACATTTCATTTCGAGCACATTCATCAATCTATAAGTACAACATCAGACTATTCTAATTACAAAGTAGCAGAATTGATTTAATTAAATATCATTTTTGCTCATCACTACATTCCTAACTAAAATGATTTAATTCTAGTGTCTGAACATGCATAAACACCGCTTGCTACTTATCTAATGTTTGCAATTTTAATTATTTCATTCAAACACTTGAATGTTTAATGTTTTGGGCATGAATCAAATGTCATGGAGCTGTTGATTTTATTTTTTTTATTCTTGTAGAGTCCGCAGCATGTATAGGTCTTCCAAGAGACATGAATTTTACTCTACTTCTACCAATAACATGTTATTTATTCCACTTTAAAAAAAGAAATCATAAAGCACTCCCCAGTAATTTATTCAAAAATCAACAATTCCCACCTTGATTTCTAAAGTTACATTTTCAATCATTTGAATGCTGTATGAACTCTGAACTCGGCCCTAGGGTTTGCACTCTGCAGTGCACAAGTCATTGATGACATTGATCTGAAAATCCAGCTGTTGGCTGGAGTCATTAAATATTACTAGATACTTTGTTATTAACATGCATGAAGTGTATAGAGCGTGTGAAATCACTGATTTCAGTTGAACCCTAGTCATATGAATTTACAAAGGAAAATGACTAATTGTGCAGGTGATAAGCGTGACTGTGATGATGCCAGTGTATACCCGCATGACAGAGCCAAACTGTTTGGGTGTCAATGTGTATTATGAAGTATATTTCAATGAAAGCGCACTCTGAACAGGCCACAAGTCAGCCGTCAATAAAACATCTGAAAGCCCTTTTCCAATTTCGAAAAACCTAAATTAGTTTTTTTCGTCTCCAAAATTCAGCCACAATGTTTTCCCAGACTGCCACACAACAGCAAAAGATAAGTGTAATACTCGAGAGCATTACTAACCTGCAAACTTTCTTACACCATGTTTAAACTCCTCCAGAACTTCCTGATGCTCTGCGCTGAAAGAGAAAGTATCTTAGCACAAAACACATTTCAAAAGCGATGACAAAATGTAGATCTGAGTCGCAGATCTAAATATCCCGGTCACATCCAGTAAGTAGAATTGCAGATCAGCAGTACTTACAGGCTCTCCACTGTGACCTGTGTAACTGTGGGCAGGTTGCTGAGTGTGTGAAGTGTGTCCTGGGTCAAACGGGGCACAGTGGCACAGCGTGTGTACAGGAGACAGCCTGGAACGTCCAGTGAGCGCTGCTCAGTTTGCCCGACGCTGGTCAAAAGCCCCAGACGGCAACCTCGCACCACCTTAGACAACTCCAGCTTCATGACACCGGAACAGTCGAGACTGGGTAACTAAGTAGGCGCATCAAATGGCAGTTCTAGGAAACGTCAAACAAAACTGAACAATTTGGATTGTATTTTTTTTCTTCTAAAAACATTGCATTCAATTCTTACATAAATGAAGCCATTTATTCTTTATAGGTAAATGTTTTCAAACTACATAAGTGTTTCACTTGCCAATTTTGTAATTATAATGTTATTATGTTGCAATTACTTGTAGCAAGTTTCTCTTACGTTTCACAAGCTTTAACAATTTATACATTTTTATTGTATAAGCACTGTGGTCCCAAAAGGGGCGAGTGGTTTGGTCTCGCTGGTTGCCTGGTTTTATAATCCAGAGGGAAATAAGTGTCAGCTGATTAAGTTTAAATACTTTGACTGTCTAATTTTATTCCTCAGTCCACATATGTGATGCCATACGAATACATTTAAAAACAGAGAAGTAGCATTTACCGGTCATTCATTAGCTACAGATAACTAGATAATGCTAACAAGGAGATGCTAACAATTACGAGTGTTTCTAACAATTACGAGTGTATTCGAATTATTATGAACAGGATCATTTGAACATCATCTGCTTACCAAAATTCTGCAAGGCACGTGAATAGTATACAAGTACTACAAGTCGCAGATTTATGAACGAACCCGGACGTAGAGTCGCACGTGTGTGACGTCACCAAAAAGTTCTCTTGACGGTCCGCTAATTTAAAAATACATTTATTTGTATGCAAATATTTTACATTTTGTCATACAAAACAAGATAAAGACAAACGCTCCATATAGTTGAAACTAAAAGGAAAACAAAGAAATATAAGGTCGTGTTTTTAAAAACGCTGGTGATAAAGGGTTGGAAAACCGTTGCCATGGCTACGAAAGGGCTGCTTGTCATGGTTGGCGGGATATGTAGTTTTATGCAAGAGCATAGCCATGTACTAACAAAGCACAGTTTAGTCTTCTTACTACATTTCCCATGATTAACTTGGAAAAGAAACGAATGTTTGATGGATTTAGGCGTTGTAAGGTGGTTGTTAAGACGATTTAACACTTTGAATATAAAAGTTTGAAAAATTATGTCACCCGTGTTCATTTTCAACACGATATTTTAGATTACTTTTACTCGGTGTATTAAGTAGTTTATTTGTTATTTGTATCAGCTGAACTATATGACTTAAAATGGCACATCCATCACACCGGCCTGATCTGTTTCGCTGGAAGAGATTCTCAAAACCTGGAACCCAAGCAAGCACCAAGGTAAGTTTAGTCTCTATCACATATAAACATGTTGAACCTCTCCGACTGTAGAAGTTCTCTGTGGGTCAGGGTTGAACCTAGCCCTAATCCTTACCCACAGAGCACTTCTGCACACATGAACCCTTTACCCCATCTGATCATGTTCAAACAGCATCCTGTGGAATAAAATCCAGCCGGATATGTTGTGTTCATCAGGTTGGGATAGTGGTGGCTCAGCGGTTACTGATCTGAAGGTCAGGGTTCAAGCCTGAGAACTGCCAAGCTCCAGCTGCCAATTTCCGGACCCTTAAGCAAGGCCCTTGACCCTCTCTGCTCCATATCAATAGGCGCCATATCATGTCTTACCCCAGCTTCCTAACAAGCTGGAAATACCAAGAAATTTCACTGTGCTGTAATGTACATGTGACAAATAAATGCTTCTTCTTTTACAGGTTCCATCTTGCTTAATCCTGTGAAAAGTAATTTTTAGAGGCATGTAGGGGTTCATATCACGTCTCTCTGTTATTAGACAGATCCATTTCCGGACAGAGATATTAAATAAGATATTCTGAACAAAGAATATATATGAGCCTTCTCAGGGAGGATAAACACCCCTTGGGTTCATCTATAATTCATTTCTAGACACAAAGCAATGTATTTATAATCCCAAATTTTTAAAAATATTTTGCAGGTGCGTCTGACTGATGGGGATATAAACATGTGGATGAAGGTTAGTGTGACAGTTTTCATTTGTAAAAAATGTATAGCATTATTCACAGAATGAGAGATCTGCTCATTTCCTCTCTTCGCAGAAAGTCGAGATGGCGTCCCAGTTCGCTGTATCCGAAGTGTTTTCATCACAGAAAGCTCACACCGGTAAACCGAGCCACGCTGTAGCCCTGCAAGGTATGGATCAGCTCCAGGACCATGATGACACATACAGTGAAGGTATACATGCACCCACTAATCTTAGTCATTGTTGTAGGTTTTAAATCATGTTTTAAGAGCCTTATTTATAATAGCAAAATGATGTTGTGGGGTATTTTCTCAACATTGGCACCGTGGGTGGATAAGTATTCCCATCTCCCACCCAAGTTCCCGGAATAGCCTCCAGATCCACCGTGACACTGCCAGGATAAAGCACTCACTGAATATAAATGAATGATTTCATGTCTGTCTTTTATTTGATTCCAATTCATTTTGGAGGCAATGGTTTAAGTTTCAGGGGTGCTCTTTAATCTATATTAATGATATATAATTTATAACTCATATATTTCAATTGTAGTTTATGAAAATGTTGATTATTTTGTTTTTAGCATTAATAACCCTGCCTCAAAGATGCCTAGTTAATGATATCACGTGATATCATATAGCGTTAAATACGCTAACCTAAGTTATGTTGTTGTGTAGTTCTATTGGATATTTATTAATGAAAGCTTATAACCTGTAGTGAAATCATTTCAGAATAACAATTCTGTTAGTAACAATAAATCCTGACCACCCTGACACAGCTGGAGGTATATGAGTCTTTATTAAGTGCTTTATTTTGACTGGTTTAGTAGTAATCTTCTGTTTTGCATCCCACAGCCCAGACTATTCTTAGTGATTGGATGAACAAGAAGCTGCGTCTAGAGCTCGAAATGGACGAGGAAGAGAAAGAGGAAGAGCGGACTGAAGAGCAACCTGCAAATCTGACCTACAAAACCTTCAATGGTACAGATTTGTGTGATAAGCAAAAAAAACACAATATTAACAGATCACATTCAATTATTTTCCCTCTTCTGTCATTTTCAGACATGTATTCCCAACTTGCGCTTGAAGATGAGAGCACTGAGGTGCGTCACTTCCTGCAGGACTTGATGGAGGCAGACATGGAGGACTGTGAGAAAGTACAGGGGCTCTGGCTGGATGCGGATAATGAGAAGAAGAGAGGCCATGACCCGCGCCTCACTATGGAGATACGGCATAAACAGGTCAAGGAGCGGCGTGTGCAGAGGGAGGCGGTGCGGGACAAGCAGCGCAGGGAGCTGGAAGCTCGGAAGGAGGCGCTGGAGGAGGCTAAGCGGCTGGAACATGAGGAACAGAGGAGGAGGAAACAGGAAGCTCAGAGACAGGAGCAGCTTTTGCAGCAGGAAGTGGTGCGCCTGCGCAGAGAGATGCAGGAGAAGAGGAGCGTGGAGCAGGTGGCACGAAAGAGGTTCATAATTATTGTTATCGTACAGAGTAGACCTGTCACAATTATTACATCATGACTTATTTAATTATTTGGGCTGATGTTGTAGAAGACAAGATTTAGTACTTTACGCAGACTAGTACATTATTTATTTAAAAAGATTTTACTACAGTATGTTGCTTAAGTAAGGAATAAAAAACTTGAGTTTGTGTTGTTGTAGGAGAATAAACAACACAACTGTTGTCACCATGCAGTTAATTATTCCCCTGTAACCATGTGTTTTTATTAAATATAAGGACGACACATCATACATTTTATCCATTTCTAGTAACATTTAATGTTATGGAACAACCACAAAACAAGTTATTTCATCTTACTATTAACATTACAGCAGCTATAAACACTTCTTCCCCTTCCAAAGCCTTTCTTTTTTTCTCTCTTAAAGTGAATAAGACACATCATGTCATGCTACATGCTGAGAAACCACAAAGCAGAAACTCCTCTGTCCTAAACATGTAAATGTACAGTTTTTCTTCTGTTATAAAGCACCGAAACTGTAGACTGCTTCGAAAAATGTAAACTAAACATTTCACTGAAAATCTCACCATATCAATGATTACACACTAAATATCTGCCATACATGTCTGTGGATTAGATGTTACTACAGAAATGCACATTTCTGTAAAATGATTCACTTCTAAGGTATTCGTGCTGTCTTCCTATTGCAATTGTTTACAATATAAACGTCAGACAGAATTTCACTATTCACAGAATGTATTATTACATTGCTGTTATGCTTTGGCTTATTTTTTTCCTTTAAATTGTTAACTGCAAATATGTGTATGACAAACAATCATCAGCTGATTGCAATCCTGACAGGCATAGAGCAGCTAATGAAGACGAGTGTGCTTTGCCCACATTTAAACAGGGAACGAGAGAGGCTGGAGAAACAGAACACTGTCAAGAACTCCATTATCCCAAAACCTGACTTTATCGAACAGAGACAGCTGTGTCACAGAGAGCAAGAAGTGAAGGCCAAGGGCCACATTCTCAACCTGCAGGTAAGGAAATGTCTACGCTTTACATGCTTCATTATAATTATGGCTATTTTACAATAGACAGCATAAATCCACGGTTGATTAGATTTTCTGCAGACTGAGAAGCAAAATAAAAAACTTTTACTTCCTAATCAGATTCAAGTCTGTATTTGTGGACATGCAACTCAGTTACTATTTTCGTTGCTGCCTATACCTGGCTCATTAGTAATAGTGGTTTTTCTGCATGTGTGTGTGTGTGTGTGTGTGTTCCAGTGTATGCAGAAGCACTTCTCCGCCTGGTACTCTGTGGTGTTAGAGAAAAGGGTGTGGCTGGGTAAAGCAGCGGCACTCTGTGATTGGAAGAGGCAGCTGCGGGTGTGGCGGGCGTGGAGGGCATTGGTGTGGGTGAGAAGAAAAGCTAGAGAAGCTGAGAGGACAGAGGAGGAACTGAGGCTGGAAAACAGGTACACAAACAAGTCTCTATTGGAAAGTTGCACTCAGAAACCTCACAGGACTTGAACCGTGCGTGGTGTGTGTCCTCTCCCTGCAGACGCTGTCAGCTAGCAGAGGAGAATGATCGAAGACGGCTCCTGAGGCGCTACCTGTGTGACTGGCGTTTGTGGTGCCGAATAGAGAGAGAGCGGAGGGAACGTTTCAGGCAGCAGGAGGAAACCAGGCAGAAAATGGCCGCCCTGATCGATGCAGCTGCTTCAGGGAAGCTAACAACAAAGAACTGCACCCAACCACTCACCACAGTCCAGCCAGAGGCCCTGACCCAATCAGAAAACTTCACTCAGCCGGTGAGGAAAATGCACAAATACATTGTTTAATTTTGGTGACAAACGTTTATTTAATATCATTTTTTTATAATTGATATCCATAAATGATCTCAAGTATTTATGTTGTTTATAAAGGTATTTACATAAAGAGGTTACACATGCAGGAAGCGTAGAAATATATATTTTTAAGAAACATTAACACAACATACAGACAGGTTAAAGAAAACATTTAAACATGAAGTGTGTTAGTAAGGTGTAACGTAAATCACCAGAAGAGCCTTTTCTACATCTTCTACTTTTCTGTGAACTGTACTGGCGAGATGAACACCAGAAGATTTTGCCACACTTGGTGTTTTGATGATGGTGGTAGAGAGCTCAGTCACTCCAGGATCTCCCATGGGTGCCAATTAGGTTCAGAACTGGTCATACAGTAAAGGTCATTGCATATGATTTACATCAGCTTCCTTCTCATCAAACCATTCAGTGAGCCCTCATGCTGTGTGGATGGGGGCGGAGTCATCCTGTAAAAGACCACACCCACCAGGACAGAAATGTTTTATCGTAGGATAAAATAGTGATGTGTTTTTCTAATGGGACAAGTGGAGCCAAACCATGCCAGGCACATAAATAAATGCCCCCCACAGATCACTCAGATGACCAGATCAGGTTTTTCCACATCTCTGTACAGCAGTGCTGATAAGCTTCTGTACCATTGAATTCCCGAATGTGTGTTCATCTGTGTAATGAGAGGATTATATATTATATTCTTCTCTATGTAGACCATTATAAACCTGTCATCTGCACCCTTTAATTTTTTCCTCTAATTTATTCAAGTTTTTCCCTTTGATTTGCACCAGTCTGCTTTTATGTATAAAGGGTAATGCATGTATGAAACAATGTGGCTTTTATACATTATTCAAGCATAAGACATTTCTAAAGATTATTCCTTTGATTGATATCTATGACTCATGGATAATTAAAAACATAGCTCACCTTGATTTTTTTTTCTTCACAGAACAGAAAAGATTACTCCTTATTGTATATTCAAAGCAGTAAAATTTGTCCCTCCAGACTTTGTTAGTTTTATCTCCTGTGCTCCTTGTGCTTCTTGTGTCCAATGAGACATAAAGGATGAAGTTAATTAAAAGATGAAAATACTAGGGGGGAAAAAAGGAATCTTGCAGAGACGGCTGAGTCTGCATCATTCATTTATAACCCCCACAGAGACATTAAAATAATAATCTCTATAAAATTCCTACTTCTTTATCAACATTCCAACTTCAGGCCCAGGTACTAGTACAAAGAGCCACTTCGGCTCCCCCTGCACCCACTGTGACTGACAAGAAAGAAGCCGCACCCACTCAGGCCTGGCAGGTGACACGTCGTCACGCTACGCTCCCTTTAGCTGAGGCTGGGGAACGGCGGAAACGGAGTGGCGTCCCCCGCTGTCAGAGCACAGAGATGCATGGTGGACGGTTTGAGCATCGACACGAGGCTCAGCAGAGGACAATCACTGAACAGAAACGCCTTCTTAAAGAACAGCAGGATATTATCTCCGAGCTGCAGGAGAGGCAGAAACTACTGGAACTCAGACAGGAAGCAGAAAAAACTGAACAGCTAGTAGTCCGTCTCAAACCGTCAGCATCTCAGAATGTTATCAAGACGAGGTACATTCCCCGGCATCTTTCACACACTAGAAATCCCAAAGCAGCAGCTTTTTGTTAAAAAACAAAGTCACACTGTTAAACTCTGTCAAGATTGAGCTTTGCGTAACAAATGAATTCGCAGAGGAGAGGAATAGCATTGTAATCCTTTGAATTCATTATTCATCATAAAAGCTGATGCCTTTTGTAAAAAGTTAAAGAACTCCACAGAAAGAGAGGTTTGTAAATATGTACTTCACTGTCACAGATCAAAAGGAGCCTCAGAGGAAAGCAGTGCCAGTCGTCCATCCCACAAAGAACATGACGGTCGTCTGGCCAGCCCTCATCCTGCAGTACGAGGTCAGATTTACATACGCTCACAATCACACACACCTCTGCCACTGGGGCTGACAGCTGCTCCGAGATCCTTTCGTGCCGTTCTGAAGGAGAATAATCCATGAGAAAAGTCACACTTCAAAGTCTCGCAGGCTGAATTTAGTGCCGTGTGGGAGGACTGAGAATAAGAGAGGAAGTCAAGTCACACAGGGCCATATAGGTGGTATGAATTCACACACACACACACACACACACACACTGGAAAAAGTGTGTGTGTATATCTTGTGGCATTGCAACCTGGACCAGGATACAGCTGTTTTCTTGTCTGTGTTTAAGTGATTGCAAATTGTATTCTAAAACCAGTAATATATATGTAAAACCCTCAGCAGTTGTTATTATTTTAAGGTTGTGTGTTAAGAGACTCTCTCTATCTGCTGTCAAACTGGTAGAGACATGAGCTAACCTTTAAAAGGTTTGTTGCTTCCCTACACAAGCACCAGCACCATGATGGGGGGAAAATGGTACTCGAGACTAAGAAGAATGGCACAGCACAAGGCACTTAAACCTCAATAAAAGCTTTTTCAAAATAAATGCATGCTAACGTAAGAATGCCGACTGTACATTCGAGACAAAGACACACGCTGCAGAGAGACACCGAACCGAGACGTTCCTTATAACGCCAATAATCCCATATCTGACCTTTGTCCTGACCTTTTAATTCTTTCGTGATTTCTCCACCTTATTCTCTCTCAGCTATGGAGGAGCGAGCTCGGCAGCGTGCAGAGCGCAGGAGGGAGGTGGAGGAGATGAAGAGGAGGCGTGAGGAGGAGAAGCTGGTGAGCACTGGGAGGGTCAGGAGAGGAGATTAGAGAATCACGTTTAGTGAATTAACAAATCCATCATTGATTTTTTTCTTAACTCAGGCTCAGATGAAGGCAGACGAAGAGGAAAGACTGAGGCAGGTGGAGGAAGAGAAGCGCATAGCAGTAGAAAGGAGGATGGAGGAAAGAAGACAGAAGAAGGAGGTGTGTGTGTGTGTTATTTACATGTATAAGACAAGGACATGTTGGTTGACTTATATAGCACAAATTTCTATGATAAAAACATTCAGTTAAAAACTACATAAATACGTATTTCACAGTCAGCAGCTGTAGTTTTATACCCCTGGAGGCAACTCAACCTACTGACGCTCTTCTACAGGTTAAATTATGAGTTTGAATTATTTAAAAAATGGCTTTACTTCTGCTTCGGTTGAAGTTTTAAAATGTTCTCTATAATATCTTTAAAAAATGAGATAGAAGATGAGCAGGACTGCCTGCAGCATATCACCAGGGTTGCCAGGTCTGCATGACAAAAATCTGCTCCTTCCCTAACTGTATACATTGGTCCTATCGTTGTGACACGTCATTGAGAAATTGGTTGCAGTATTTACAAATTCACATCATGCAACACGACACAGCAGCATGTAGTTCTCTGTTCCAAATAGTTCCCTGTTTCACCAAGGCTCTGTTCTCAGATCATTTCATACATCCAGAATAATTTCATAAATAAAAAAATAAGCTATATTTCAGTTCGCTTGCATACAATGGAACTCATTCATACCGCAGCAGTACATTATCTTTTGTAATACATTTGCAGGTATTGTGCTTATTCCTACTGACACACCTAGTACTTGACTACGTTGTAATAGTACATTTTAATCAGCTTTATTTTTTTACTTAATCCAAAATACTGTATCAAAATGTCAAACTCGGACTCACAATTCCGCAGAAGGATTATCAACAACTTGTTTCCCTGTACTGAGAAAAGAACAGAAAAAACATAAGGGCAGTTGCTGAACTTTAGCAGTAAGTGTTTATACGAAGAACACTGGTCAAAGGTTTTTGCATAATTTCTCTTTTGAGAGCTAGGACTACATATCCTAGGGTCTGATCTCACAGTATATACACTATTAAAATATTGGGACAGTGTTAAGGAAGTGATAAAACAGAGCATGCTGGTATAGCAAAATCAACAACAGGGTGGTGTGAATAGCAACACATCCAGAAGTGTTTTATTTCTCTTATACCGCAGCAAATTGTCAGCAGTTTGAACATTGGAGACTCCTAAACGTCTCCTAATGTTAACTAAATGTCTCATAGAAAACCTCACTGTATCAGCAATGCTAATTTTTCTTTGTTCAATAACATGTTAATTATTAGCCTTAGTTAGCCTACATGGAGAAATTATAATGTATTCTGTTATAAAGTGGTGATTTTACAGAAATAATCAGCACCTTCTCACCAATCAGAATCGAGGATTCAAGTGTGTACAATTTTGTCTGAGGTAATCAAAGAAACATGTGATGCATGGAAATGAGGACACATTGGAGTACTCCTTTAATTGCTAATTTGTTTTGTCTTGGAGGGTTTAGCTTGGAATATAAAGCTTTTTAAATGATGTTGTGATGCCTTCATTTGTACATCATTTGTAAATGATGCCTGTTTTGTGCTTCAGCTGCGTTAAATGTGTGTGTGTGTGTGTGTTTAGAGAGAGATGGAGAAGCAGAAGAGAACAGAGCTGGAGCAGAAGTTGTTAAAGCAAGCAGGAGAGCACTACCACCGATCCCTGCTGCTGCACAGAGGAATAACACCATGGAAGCGGCTGCTGGAGCAGAGCCATGCCAATGCTCAGGTGAAAACACAAACACAAACGCACACCCCACAACCCCAGTGGGCTGACACTCGTTTACAGTCTCACAGATCACCACACACATGCCTTCAGTCCTCTGCTTTACTGATGTTCCCATCATGCCGCTGCTTTTAATCCTGTTCAGACGTTTATTAAGATTGACAAGCAAAGACAGGATATTGGCTAGAGGAGAAAATAGGGAGGAGAGAGAGTTATACACCAAATCCAATTAGTCACAAAAGCAGCAAGAGGTGTAACCCAAACCAGATGGCCGACACAGTCTGAAAGCGCAGATGTCAACCGACTCATTACACACTAGTGTGACAGGCTTGGCATTATTTCTCTGCTGTGTCTGAAGCATAGCATCACATCCTTCAAAACCGAGCTACAGAAAACCGCCGAGGCTCGTCATCCTTCCAGAGAGCCTCGATGCCCTTAGGGCTGTTCATCCCAGCCACTGAGCGTGAGACAGTTCTCAGGCGTTCTCTTGCACACACGGCCTATGGAATGACACTGATTTTGCCAACCGTGCCATCTGAAGCAATCGGGCTATGATAATTATATTAATGTCTGATTTTTTTTTTACCTCCACTAGAAAGCTGTGGCCCATCACACAAAGGTTCTACAAACACGCTGCCTTCTGTTGTGGCTACACACAGCAGCCGAGGCCCTGGCAGAGAGAAAGAGCCGCGCAGACCAGCTTTACGAGAGCGTTCTGCTCCGGCGAGCTCTGTACAGCTGGAAAATGGTAAAAAAGTAGAATTCATAGCTACAGCCAATCTGTCAGCCTCCATTTCAGATGAAGTGTTTTAGAGAATAGATTTCAGCAGTGCAAGTTGTCTGTTATTGCCTCCATGCTGATTAATCCCCGTGTTTACTCAGTTTAAGCAAATGCAATCTCACCTGGAGGAACAAGCCGAGCACTTCTATAAGACTCAGATTCAGAGAAAGGTCTTCAAGGCAATGCTGGATCACACACTCAACCAGAGACTGGAGGCTTGGGACAGAGAGCGGCAGGCTGACGAGCACAGTGCCAGGTCAGCAAACTTACCATGACACAAGTCAAAGCTTTTAGTGAGGTTTACGAGCTGATTTGGTGTCGTTTGTGCCTCAGACGAGCAGTTAGCAGATGTTTCGCTGCCTGGCGACGCCTGCCAGAGGTGCTGCAGGAGGAAAGACAGCGAGAGGAGCGGAGAGAGCAGCTCAGACGCAAAGTGGAAGAGATCCTCCCAGACTTCCGATCCTCGCCGCTGGACGCCATGTGGAGCCCGGCGTCACACATCTAACAAAAACAAGAGACCACTGTGCCAGTTTATAATCTTTTTGGAAGCTTTTTTTTTATTCTTTTGTGAGTCACAATCAATTTGAGCAGCTGGTCACTGATGCATTGTGGTACACAGATCAGAACGAACACTGCTTGGTTAAAACAGAGGAACCTGTGTTCTTCCATGAAGTTGTTTTTTGCTTGCATGTGTTTTTAATAAGGCCATAAAATGAGATGCAATTCCACATATTCATTCTGACCCGACTTCTTGAACACTGCAATTTGACTGCTTGTTTAACACATGTATTAAAGACATCTTCATTTCATCAAGACACGGATACAGCGTCCTCTGACACCATCTTTCGGCTGTTATTGCACATTCACTGTGACGCCGTCGGAGTTCTAAAGCCGGCTGAAGTTCTGGATAAGAATGCATTGCAGTGCTGGGTCCGTTTGTGTTTTTTTCTCCTATGTCTCAGCAAGGCACTATCAAGCTATCTCATGAAATGATGTCTGCACAACACTACATTCTGAGACAGATCAGAGACAGAGACACGCAGCGGTTCTGAAAGTTATGGTCATACTTTATATGGCTTAGGACTCACTGATGTTGGGTCAGGTGAACAGTTTGATACCCAGACTCCCTTGCTGTTGAGTTGCACTGATGAAGCATTGTGATTTGGTTATAGCCAGGTGAAATATAATATTTTGCCACCACCTAGTGGACAAAAACATAACTATTTTCTGTCATTTTCCGCCACTTGGTTTAAACCAAAGAAATAAAAATAATATTGCATCTGCACATGTGTAACGCTTCAGTCTGACTGCTTTTCATGACCTCCAATAAGGCATGCTTCTTTAAGGCTCAGACATTAAACAGATGCCTACACCAAATCTGTGGGTTTCAGGGCTTTGGGCCCCAGGGTCTCGCTCATGGTGAGGAATTCAGTCCAGTTGGCACGGAAACCGTGTGAGTGCACACCCGTGTCGATGATCAGGCCCCAGATGAGACTGCGTCCCGTTTCCTCCCTCCGCGTGATTCGAGCCTCGCGCTCCGTTACGTTATAGCTGACGTTGATCAGCTGCAGCACCAACAGGTGGAGCAGTCCTCCAGTGACGATGCTGCTGTACCAGGCACACGTGAAGCACAAGGCTGAGCTGGATAAACACAAAGAGTTAGACTACTGATGGCAGAAGAAATTTTTTAACTGAACACCAAATGCAGTCGCTATAATTCGACACAAGCACTTCAAATAGGAATTGAGGATTTACAATACATCATTAAATTGTATGAGGCAGACAGCTGACATCTCAAAAGCATGCCGTCATCTACACGAAAGGATCTGGATTTATAGCGCCAGTCTTTATCCTTGCTGCGTAACCACCCTGCAGAGGCATCACGATGTTATGATGTTGTGGATACAGCCTTTAAATTCATCGACACTTTTTTTTTATGACCTGTTCCACAAGATTGCTATAAATTTTGTGAGACCTCTTACTGCCCTTCTCATTGAAAACTTCTTGGACGTAGCATCAGTCAAGTTTACCAAGGCATGAATTGCAAAAACTTCCTTTAAAAAAAAAAAGCAGCCATGTAAAAGGGTTCACACCTGGACTGACTGTAGACATCGGGGCAGTAGAGCAAGGCGGTCAGGAGACTCTGGGTGGGACACACACTGCGCAGCACCAGGCTGATCCCATAAAGCGAGGTCAACAGGAAGAAGACGAGTGTCAGCAGGAAACTGCGATGGTTGGCCTGACCCACACAGCTGTTAATCCTGTCCAAGCAACAGTACAGGTCAGGATTTGACTAAAGCCTTTACTTGTATGATGCTCTAGATATTTAATTATTATTTCTCTCTAATTAGCTCTTCAGCAGTTACAATCCTCACACTTTCTCCCGTATCATACGGACAGCTAAGAAGTGCATCATCTGAGACGACTCCATCAGTCAATGCCGACTTTTCAGGGCTATCCGCCCTCTTCCACATACGAGCTCAAACACATCCATGACTGGCTAGTGTTACTAAGCTTGACAGCCACAGATGGTTATAGCAGGGACCTGAACTTCTTGAGTGGAGTGAACTCTTTTCTGTAGCGGCACTCAGGATTGGCATTAAATATATTTGCTAAATGTCTACAATTAGCAATTTTTAATAACGCATTACTGCTTGTTTTTCTTCAAGAAGCCAATGAGGAACCAAGTTCATTAGCAAATGAGCCATTAAATCAAATGAATGACTATTTTTTTGTTGTTGTTTGTTTATTTCTTTTTTTTTACACTCAATGTTTTGGCATAAGGCATCGGTGGGTGCATTGTGCATGTGAGGAGTCGCGTCCCTCATTAGACCATGTGCTTAAGTCTTTATAAACGCTGGCTATGCTGCAAGTCTGAATGTTTTTTATATCACAATTATTAAAATGAACATTTTCGAACTGGTGTTTTATACTTAAGTCAATTTTTTCCCCCACTCTCATTCAGTCATGCTGTGGGGTCAGGAGTTCTGTGATTTTGTTTTATTTCTTTAATGGTGTGAGATGGTCATTAAAACCCAATAAAAAAATCTATTATTATAGTTAAAGTTATATTTTAGTTATTACAGTCATAAGTCAAATGATTTTAAAAATGAGAATGTAATAATAATTTTAGCAAAAAAAAATTATAAAATTTTAAATCCTGCTAATAAAATTAGATAAAATGTAAATAAAACTCTACATTTTACTACTTGTAATTGGGTCGAGTTGTGTAGATGCTATGTCCAGCAATGATGTTTACAATAGATAAATAGCTAGACAGACAGATGCAACAGCACACATTTTAATTATTTGCCTAATGTGTGAACAAATCATATCATAAATATATCACAAAATTAATCTGTAATTAATTTAATTTGCAATCATTAGGGTGTCTTTTATTTATTTTTATTTTTTTTTACACTGGAAGAGATCGCTATAAATTTAAAGAAAATACTGCATTCCTTTAATTACTTTTAAAATAAAATTTACATGTATTCAATTTTTAATTTAACTGGTATTAAATGTTTTTCCTGAGCTGCTGTTCTCAGCTTTACCCAATATATTACTATACTACATTAATAATTTTATGGTTACTTGTATTTTATAGTTACTGCTGTTAATCATTTGCCTTCTATTCTGTAAAGCACTTGCAGCTCAATTATAATGTACAATAATAAAACATTATTTATTTATTGTTCTTATAATAATACATGACCTATACCACAATGTAGTAAATGAGGATGCTGGCCAGAGAAAGAAATGAAAGAAAAGCACCAGACACAGTGATGGTCCAGACGTAGGACACAAGCCTCGCAGATCCTGCAGTGTCCGGCTCTTGGAGGTCGCACCAGCTTGCAGATCGGACACCAGTTCTTCCTGTTGCTGTCTTTCTCCGATACGCCGCCTGCCACAGCTCTGGGCTCAGCGCCCTGCTCAGAAGGACCCGTCCGATTGGCGATCACCACCTGATGCCGTGAGCCGTTGTGGTAGGCGGGGTCCACGTCCGGGGGAGGGCTGTGATACGTCACTGTGCTGTGCGTGTCAGCAGGACTGGGCTTGACGTAGCCCGGCCCTTTTTTGGTATGCACGAGGGCTATGAGGGTAAGCGCCACACCTAGCGTGATGAGCCCCAGCTGGACATTAGTGATGTCACCTTGCGGCATGACTTCAGTGAGGAAGAGGTAGTACATGTAGAACAGGGAGAAGAGTGCCAGGCTGAGGAAGAACAGTGTGCGTCCTTTCTTGCGGTGGGTGAAGTAGTAATACCAAAGCACCATGCCGGGTAACGCCGTCAGGACTACGATTCCCAGCAGGTAATGCAGAGCAGCGATGTGCAAGAGGATGGGAAGTAGGATAAGAGGCGGGATCAGGGACAGGTCGACTTTTTTAGCTCCTGAAATCCAGGGCACTCGCAGACGATCAGTCACTGTGGCTGCCACTCGAGATAGCGAGTCTGGGTTCTGGTCTTCTCTCTTCATCCATCTGTGAAACATCAGAGACTTTATTATAACAGGTGCAAATTGTCTGCTCTTAGTGGTTTATAATAATCAATCTGGCAAAGAAAACATGTGACGAATTAAAGCTAACTGCTTTTGTTTCCATCATATACCACACAAACTATACATTATCAGGGACTTGAATTGAAGTACACTTCATTCCTTAATGAACTGTGCTTGCTCTTTCTCTTTCATAAACTCAGAATGTTCTTGCACTCAATCAGGGTCCAATCAGCCTTTATTTGGCTGGTCCGAGGCCACCCATGCTCTAAACCCTGTCCAATTCATAATTCCCTTATTATATGATGGTCCTCCGTCCCACGCAGCTCCGCCCTCACCTGTCACAAGCCTCGTCCAGATCCTCACAATCACAGCAGCACGCTGCCATGTGACTCCGCCCACCATGCCGGTCCACATACTCACAGCAGCACAAAGGATCGTCCAGCTCCGATGCCTTGCGGGCTCGCTTCTTCATGATGGACGGCGGCTCATCCAATAAGCCTCAGAAGGTCATGGTTCACCTTTAGAGAAGCAAGAAACACAGAAATGAAATGAGGCCGGCAGTTTGTTTACATGCTACAGCCTCATACATTATACATCCTTTATTCCACTGCCAACGTTTGCTTTAATGGGTCAGATTTCAGACTTGAGCACATCATTCAATCTTGAACAATGCAGCTGCACTACCGCATGGCCTCAGCCCAGCAATCAGACCAGGAACCATGAGCCAAAAAAGCTCAGGGTTCGATTCCAACTGATAAGATCCTACTGCTGCCATTGTTCACTTGAGCAAGACACTTAACCTTGAATTTCTTACTTTAAATGAAATGTCCCTGGTGGTGACCGATGTCAGTCCCTTTGGAAAAAATATAAAGCTGTGTAATATGGCAAAAATTATCTCGATGTTGCTATAAATTACAGCAGAATTGGATTTTTTTTCTGCAACAATCCAGCAACATCCTAGACCATAGATCTAAAATTATATAAATAAATTGAAAATACATTGTCAGAGTATCTATATTTATTATTATTATACAGTATATATTATATCCATTCTCTGCCATTTTCCCGAAGCTCCGCTCCCTCAGCATCCAAGCTAACCTGTAGAGTACAGTAGCTATAAAATGACCAACAGTAGATGCTTCCAAACACAAACAAGCTTTCTGGATTGGAAATCCATTTTCCAAAACAGATTTTCTCAGCCAGCTGTGCTGAAGATATGGGTTGAAACTCTATAGTTTATCCTGTTTCACCTATCTTCAGGGTTATTTGTACAAGTAAAAAAAACTTTTTAAATGACTATTGCACCTTTTCACTGAATACATTTACATTAGTGAGGTTTTTGGGTATGTAAGGGGGTCACTTTTGTAAAAGAAAAATTTTGCAGCAAGAAATTTAGACAGAGTGGGAGATGGTAAATAAAATACTATATACACATAAATTCCCCTTTGCCAAATTCCCCCCGCCCATTTGAGGAATGAACAAAAAACCCGAACAAATGTTTCAAAAAGGTCAAAAAACATCCATGCAAGGAAACTTCATATTATTGTATCTAAACATAATTTAATCTAATCGAGCTTCATTAACCATGTGGTTACACTCACCCTTATCTATATGTATATTGCTTTAATGTTATTTTGCTATCTCAGCCCTGTTTGCCTTGCCTTTCTTTATTTTCCTCTCTATTACCTTTTCAACAATAAATATTCTGCTATTTCCTCAGTGACTGATGGTTAATTATAGCCACCCTATGGATAAACTGAAAACATAGGAGGTGCGATTCTGTTTTGAACAGGAACTTTACTTGACTTGTACAAAATGGGGCTTGTCTTTGTGCTTTACTTAACTGTATTACAAATAAAGTTGCTTTTAAAAAAAGGTTCTCTTTATATTTTAGAGGTCTATACTGGCCACATGCAATGCTGAAACATCTCTCTACCTTACAGTCAATGTCGAAGCTCGGGTCTGTTCGTTAAAAGCAGTGAAGTGTGGAGCTCCAATGCAGTACTGACTGTGTAGTGTACAGGAAGGATTATCACACAGTAGGCTACACCAAAACACAGCAACGCATATATTTATATATGAACCCTGTGTGCGCGCGCGCCTGTGTGCGCGTGTAATACGGATGACAAGGAACAAGGTCACTGAGAACAAAACACGCCCTGAACAGCCTATTTCCTTGTTAATGTTCCACCTTAAACATGTCTCATGAAGAGATTGTGTTTGAAGGTAGACGCTTAAGGAAAGCGGTTTAGTACTTAATTAACGGTTATGTTTACATTTCCATTTCCATTTTATTTCCTGCAAGAGACGCTCTCTGTGTTGGGAAACTGCAGTGTGTATGCTAGGTTTCGGTCTGAGAAGTTCATACATGACAATGAAGCCATGTTTGTAGCACTCCACTGCATTTCCATAAAGAAGTTATTCACCAAAATGCGGGCAGGGAGTGACTTTACAGTGTTTTTTTTTTCACGAAAGGACGTCGTCAGTGCTCTCACACATTACCATGAGCGTCACACACACGCGTTTATCGCTGCTTCTTACCTGTGTTTGGAGACGTGACATGTTGGGAAATCGCTCAGCCTGGGTAACGCACCCGCCCGTCAGGTTGCCAGGTCCCGTGAATTCCTTTCACTTTGAGCGAAAACATTCTAGTTTCCTGGGCTTTACTTAACACAAATACTTCCTAGGATTTGAAGAATTCCTTATCCATGATCGAAGTGGCTCGCTCTGTCTACACCAAGATGTATACCAGCAACACCAGATAACCTGAGACCACACGTTAGCTCACACATGGTCATCCGATTTCAATGTCAGCTTCATGTAGCCAACTGAACTGGGTTGCCAGATCCCTCCGCTTAAATTCCTTCTCGTAGTTTTTTTGTAACATTAAAGCTAGGGAAGGTAAATTATTTTAGAAGCATTTTTGCTATATTTGTTGGAATTCTCTTTACATCCCGACAGCAGTGAATTGCCTGAACTTACCTACCTGCCAACATGCACACACCCTGCCAGTGCGCTCACAGTGCGCGTGACCAGAGTCTTCCACAAGGCTGAAATGGGTGTAAGGTGAGAATACAATCTTGGGTTGACACCAGTCTATCCAAGGGCACCATGCACACACACGATCACACACTCATCCAAACCTAGAAGTAAGTTTAAGATTGGAAAAAAACGCATTGCTCTTTGAACCTACCTGCATCAGGGCCTGACATGTTGTGCATTCTGAGATGCTTTTCTGCTCACCACGGCTGTAAAGACTGTTGTAAGGGATATTTCAGTTTACCATATCCTTCCTGGCAGCTCAAACTAATCTGGCCATTTTCCTCCAACCTCTCCCATCACCAAAGAGTTTCTTCCCACAGAACTGGCACTTACTTGATGTTTTTTGCACCATTCTGTGTAAATTCTACACATTGTTGTTCATGAATTTCCAGAAGATCGGTGGTTTCTGAAATATTTAATGCAGCCCAAGTGGCACCTACAACCATGGGCAAAGGTCACAGTCAGATATCTCTCTCACTTTCCCTGTTCTGATGTTTGATGTGAACATTACCTGATGCTCTTGACTTGTATCTGCATGATTTTATTCATTGGGGTGACGACAAATGATTAGCTGACCAGATACTTATTTGGCAACCCTATTGGGAGCTATGGCTGTTCTATTCAGTGTCCTGCTTAGCTTTCATTTCCAGAGTTTAATCTTTATTGCAGCCTCATATCACTGGACATTTGAACAGAATAGACACAATGATCCTCTCATTAGTTGTATGAAGGGGCACATTATTAGTTCTAGCATCTCTTCACTTTACACATATTACACTTCTGTTTACAGTGCAAAGCTCAGATTTCATGATGGTGCCTAGTCCATGGTGCTTTCTGCTTTAATAAAATCCATGATCAACAACTGTCAGTGCTCCATGTGGTTTATGTGTGCTGGGTGAAATATTAAAAAATATATATTGGCCAGGGAGCATTAGGATCCATGTACGGTTTTAACATGCAGGGAGTTCCTCCATTAAAAAAGTTCCCTTAGCTATAATCACAAAATCACCACAAATGAGGCTTTTAATTTAAGGGATAAATAAACAATACACAATTTATTTAAAATGATCATACAGAAGAAAAAAATCTGCATTATTTCCTGAGAAAGATTTACAAGGCTTGGCATCTTATGCTTTGACATCCATTTCAAATTAAAAATGACCACAAAATAATTTAAATTCTACCATCTTTGGAGAATTTGTGTGCAAACATTATTACTTCTATTGGAGTCCTTCTGTACAATTAAAAATACATCAAAATGTAGTGTAAACATCCTAAAGCTAAAATATAAAAATCATCTATAATTATGCACACCCATTCCACATTATTTATAACTTTACTGTACATGTATTCCTCCAGAGGAACATAAAATATTTCAGAATCTTGGGGGAAAAACCCACACCATTGCAGAATCTAGAAACTAAATATCTGTATTCTGCATACATCTGTAATATGTCATATACAACTAGGCAGAATATACATCATTCAAATTTTCAGAGCAAACATTTCTGGAAATGTCAAAATCACTTTTTAGCCATTAGCAGATTTACCAACGTGGTAAAAAAAAAAGTTTTAAGCTTTGTTATGCCCTGGTTAACAGTGCAATAATGGAATATTTATATCTATAATCATTATATCTTTGCATTATCACAAACATACATACACACACAGCCCAAGAGAGAGGTTATAAACAGAGGCATTAACAATTGCTGTGCAAACCAACAGGCCAAAACAGGATACATTCAATAATTAAGGTAGATGACTGCAAGCATTTACACTATAATCAAAAGGGAAAAGGCAACACCTGTTACTTTAAATGTACCCTGAGCTCACAATTTGCAGGGGCAATAGGCCTGCATTGCTCCCTGTGCCACAACAAATCCCTACACACCCACACATGGTTCAAAAACATCCCAAGCGCAGAAGGCCTGAGGTAGTAACACCCAATGGCAAGAGGGCATCTCTGAGGTAACCGCTGCCTATGACAACGTCCCCTGATGTGGGCAAAGCCTTGCGGGCCAAATTCTCCTGCACTCCCCGGGTCACCAGGCAGCGTGTCATAGCTGAGTAGCCGTATTATTGGGCCCCTGGAAGTTCTGCTGAAGCACCACAAGAGAGTTGCGTAACTGCAGAGGGAAAGAGGAGCCGTCACGAATGGCAAAAAAAACAACCTGCATAACAGAGACCTCTCAGCGAAATAAGAGACGAGATAAAGATATTTTGCACCAAAGAATAGGGGCAGATAGTTTTCTCTGCTGAGATAGCGAAATACACCGTGTTCAAAGAATAGCTCAATCTGTGTGACGGTAAAACACCGCTACATGCTGAAGTAGCATTAACAGACCTGTTCTAGAAGGTTGATGGAGTCCTGTAGGACAGCCCTCAGTAAGCGCGTCTCCTCTTGGCTCCTGTGGTATGTAGTCTGTCGAGGGCCCAGGTCAGGTTCCAAACTGTGGAAAGAAGATAAATTATACTCTAAAATACAATACATTTTGTTATATTGAATTATTTGTGTTGTGCTTAGTGATTTTGCGATTGTGCATTGCTGCATTTTTGTTATTGCTGCGAGAAGTTTGCTTTTGTCCGATACATTGACGTCACATGGAATTTTTTTTAGAAGGAGATAAAATTTCAAACAAACATAAGTGATATTAGTCAGGTTTTGCTCTTAGCTTGGTTCATTAGAAACAAAAGAAAAACATCTTTTCTCATTCATTATTTTCCAGCAACATTCAACATAAAATTAATGATAATGAAGTAGTGGTAATGCTGTTGCAAATATTGAACACAATGCAACGTGGTTACATCCAGTTGCAGCAGAGATTCGGCTCGACTAGTTTGCGATGACGGCAATGTTAGCATGAAAGTCGATGCTTTGAAAGTCTGAGCAGAAAGTACAGATGCAGAATTGTGACGGACTAAAGAGACTAAAGTGCCATTGCATCACTCACTGTAGAGATAAAGCAAGGGCTAAATCCTGGCACCATTATTAGAAGGCAGAACAGCATTGTGGGTAATGCCTGAAATCATTAACCAAAGTGAAAAGACACCAACATGTAGACTCAGAATTTTGGACACTATTGAAGATCAATTGATTTTTCCTTTAAGCCTCTTATCATCCAAGATTCCTTGCTTCCCCTCACAGCAGAAGGATGATATTTGAGGCGCTCTCATTTTTCTCAATTATGGTCCTGTGACATATAATCCTGCTTCACTCTGAATCAATATCATTCTCTAGTACCCACTCACTCATTGTACATGTTGTGTGTCCCTTACCTGGCCTCAGCTTTTTCCCTCATTCGCTGCTTTGTGCTTAAGTACATACGATGCGCCACGTCCTCCATGGCCCACAGCTTAAAGAACAGTCCCAGGTTCAGTATGGTCAGAATCAACAATCTGTAAAAAATATAAGTAAATTTACAAGCCTGAGCTGTATCATAGCTGTAGTATCGCACACTATAGTGTTGGAAAGAGATCAGCATACAAACGTCACTGAACGTTACTTATTTAACATTAACATTATTTATGTGGTGGACCAATTTTTCCAACAGTGAAATGAAATAAATCTATATGCTAAACCCCACCCCATAAATCTATGTTTCTTCCTCAGCATTCTTTTTGCAACGGCTCATGGACATGTTACAACATGTCTACAACCAGCTTCCTGTTTCTGCATCTGAATGTCATCACACCCAACTTCCTTTTATGTACACTAATAAATGGATTAAACACTTTGGGGCTCGTATTTATGGGAAAATAATGATTTTTAATATTTAAAGTTAAGGTTAATGTTATGAAACAGCTGCATGACAAGTTAGTTTTTGTTTCCAGTTATGTTACAGCTGAAATAATCAGTCATTCTCTAACAAGCCTGTCTTTTTTTCCTCTTTCCTTAAATTAAAAAGCTAAAAAAATAAAATAAAATAAAAAAAAACACGTCATGTTACTGAGAAACTAAAAAGGGCAACACCTTCTGCTTTGATGACTTTTCCCATGTTGCAAAGTGCTGACACCTTCCATAAATTGTCTCCTTACTGAAAGCTTCACCATATCAATCATTATATTTTTCTCTGTTAAATAACTTGTTTATCTGTGTACAATTAACTTTGGATTATGTGGAGGTGTGCCACACAATGATCATTTACTAAAAAATGGCTTATAATGTGTTAGAACAATTAGATTATTATTAAACTGTGACCACCTTCTGACCAATCAGATTCAAGAATTAAGCAGCGTTGTGGTAAAAATAAAACAAAGAGCCACTGCACATGTATGATGTGTTCTGCAGGCTTACATTAAGCTCATTCCAGCTATAATGGAAGTGATGTTCCATTTTTGTGTATTCTTCGTGTCTGTCGCACCTGAAATATAAGCCCAAGCCTGTTATTAGTCATACAGTTTGCTCAGTGTACATTACAGAAAAGCACAAGATGTGGCGTAAACCACGACATGCTGTGAACAAAAGGTGCACGACTGAAAAAATGCTAAAGCTACTAGGGCAGGGTTCTTGCTCTTTTCTTGTAAAGAGAGTAAATAAAATTTTTTTAAAAAGATTTAAAAAAAAAAAAAAGAAATAAAAAAATAAAAATAAAAAAAGAGAGACATGAGATGAAATAGGCTGAATTAGTACAGGAAATGAAGAATGTCTAAAACAAATACATTAAAACTAAAGATTGGGCTGATACCCACAAAAAAAATGGTGGATGGGACATTGTACAACATACTGGCTAGGAGATCCAGCAACAAATGCCAAAGACTAAAATTGGAAAAGAAATGATTTCTTGGAACTGGAAATGTTTACATATAAACAATAAACAAACAACTGTCTTCATTTATCTTTTTTTAGGATTGATTCTATTATACTAATAAAAGATTTAATTAATTCTCATTATCAGCTAATATATGCTTACATTGGTTACTGCTTGTATGCTTACATTGGTTACCGCTATAGTTTGGGACACTGTCATAGCATAAGTCTCTATTATAGTATGTACTTACACTTACTGTTCACTATTATAGTCTGTTCACAGCGCTATTCTTCCACTACTGCGGATATATTCATAGCACTCTGTAGATCTGTTTATTATATATCTGTACATCTGTATATTTGTCCATTGTACATCTGTATATTTGCCCGTCTGTATAGCAATATAGAACATCTGTATGCTATACAGATCATCTGTATACATCAACACATCTGTATATTTGTCCATAGTACATGTGTATTTTTTGCCCTTCTGTATTGCAATATAGAACTTCTGTATACTTAACTTATTTGTACATAATCTGAACATAACTATTCCCACCTCTGTACATAACTATTCCCATCTTCTACACTACTCTTATCTGTACATAATCTGTCTTTATTGCACTTGCTGCTCTTTGCACTTCTGATTGGATGCAAACCTGTATTTCGTTAACCTGTATTTATACGTGTAATGACAATAAAGTAGAATCTAATCTAATCTAATCTAATATTTAAGGTTTCAGCATTGTTCTTAGTATTGGAAAAGAACGAGCGATATTGTGATCTCTAATTAAAACCCTTAGTGTATTTTGTCTGGATTGTGAGATCCTAGAAACTACTTTTCTCCAAAAAGAGTCATCTAGAACGTAATAATTCTTTGATTTCATTCTTTAAAAGATTCATGATTGCTGGCAACTGAATTTATTTGAGAAGTTAGATGCCTACATATTGCAAAAACAAATTTTTTTTTATTCGAAAATTATTCAGGAATTTAGATTTCAGGTGTATTAAATCTGCGACCTGTTCCCAGAATACTCAAAGTTTAGTCAAAGTATTTTCTAGAACATCAACTATTAAATAATTTTGAGTCATTTTAAAGCTGCAGTTTACAATATTTAAAAGTAGTTTTAGACCTGCAGCAATCACAGAGAAAACTTAGAAAAACAGTGCTTCTCAAAACTGCCATGGAATGGATCTTGCTACTTCCTTTATTTCTAGTTCATTTTTAACATTGCATCAGTTTAAAGTGTTTATTTGACATAGTCTGAGAGTCTCCACATAAAGTTTTGCTACTTGATCTAGGTGATGAGGGTTGGGAGGGTTATTTTAAAAATGTATTCTGATACAGTTACTAATTACCTGCTAAACAATGTAGTCAGTAACTTAATCTAATTACCGCAAAATTAATGTAACTAATTATTTTCCATTACTTTTGGATTACCTCAAGACCAAATATGTAGATGATGACAGCATTTTCTCAACTGGAGGGCAGAACTTCCACTGTACTGTGATGTTGTTCCCCTTTTCTGATTTAAAGACAAAATACTGGCAATTTTATTCACTATAGGCCATGATCATGAATCGGCGACTAAGATTAGCTTTGATTTCACTCGAGACCAGAGTGGTGATGTGAGACTCATGAAGTGTTGTGTGGACTTATGTGGTAGTTTTATTTAGGGCTGCAACTTCCAATTATTTTGATCATTTCTGATTTGTTTATTTTAGGGTGTTAATTGAATAATCTTTCCTTGTTTATTCAATTAGCTTCATTTTTTTTAAAATATATGCAGAAGATTTATTTAAAATATTAATTTTCAGCAGTTTAATCAGCACTACTACAGAACTTTTCTTAACTAGGCTTAATTAAAAAGCAGTTCACTAATTGCAACATTAGTGTTATTTATCAGATAATCTGTCACAGCATGAGAATACTATCAAGTCCTCATTCGACCAAACGAATGGTAATTCTCATTCAGTGTAAGCATTATATATGAATGGTACTGAATAAACACTCAGACTAACTCAAGGTGATGGTGTGTAGCCTACATTGTTTAACTGCTTATCACTTTTAGTCACTTAACACACTTTTTGCAGATGTGTGTCTGTATTCCAAGCCATGATTTGTTCAAATTTTGAATAGACAAATTTAAAATAAAGATAAAATAAATATCCGCCGCCTGTTTCTCTCACTGAAACGAAGTTGCGAAGTTCATTTTACTTGCTGCGTGTGTACGTGAGGCGAAACACTTTCATTGTGTGGAATCGACTCATAAGATTTGCATTTGACTCTTAGTTTTCAATGCCCATGATTAGTGAATAGATCGACTTTTGGTTCCAAAAGTCGATCTCAAAAAGAGAGTCGGAAAAATAGGCTAGTTTGACTTTCTACTTTTTCAAGCAAACTGATTCAAACAGCTTCGCTACTTGCTGTCTAACACATAAAGCTGTTCTGGACAGTTCAAGCAGGAACATCACACTTCTCATTACATTCCCACAAATGAATGATAATATTACTCACATTAAAACACAAGTTATGTCAGGAGGCCAGCAGAGTAGTGAACTGTAAAGAGATTCATACCATAGAGAAATTCCTACTGATGTTTCTGCTCCTCAATTTCACTCAAATGTTGTTTTTATTTTACGTCATGTTGCACGAGCATAGTGTGTTTCATAACGCAGTTCAACTATTTATGAAATTATTGGCAATTATTTTTATTATCGATATTTATTGATTTTGTTGATTAGTTGTTGCAGCCCTTATGAATTTAAAATTGTAATTCCGTAAATAGTCCCTGTTTTTACTAAAAGTATCGACAATCTGATTACAGCTTTTTTTCCCCCTGGAACTAACAGAATACAGTTACCTTTTTTGTATCCTAATTATGAAATGCTGTTCCACATATTCTGTTACTCCCCAAACCTGTAGGTGGTATATGCATACTGTATGTGTACCGACCTAGTGTCAGGTTTATCTGAGAAAGTGAGCTATTTACAATGGAATTTCATACAATTCTATAATTAATTCACACAAATTATATTAGTAAGTTGTTCACACATTCAAATCAATCAGCTGTGATGTCATTTGCTACTTATTTTATAACTAAACTCCTGTGGATGGTAAAAATCCAGAAAAGGTGTGGGGCAGTCCTGGTTTACAAAACAAAAAACAAAGCAAAATAAAACCCCTCATACCGATGGAGCTTTCTCGGTGCTGCTCGGGGTCTACACTGTACTGCCTGCTGGGTCTCATGTGCTCCTGCAGGGTGCGACTAAAGGTTCTCCGCCTTCTACGCAAGCCGACTTTTCCAACATCACCTGATCCTTGGGTCAACTCCGCCTCCTCCTCAAGAAGCTCCGCCTCTGTTTGTAGGAAAAAAGAAAGACGTGATTTGAGTTTATTTTTTATATAAAATGTACAGTTCATCAATGGGAGTTAAAGGATAACTCAAACAGCTCCAACCTAGTGCCAATCTGCTGCATCTGTAGTGTATGTGGAATTATTATGGATGTCTACTTCGATGTTTCCCTTTGCTGAGAAAAGAACTAGAAATTTCGCTCTTTGATAACTGCACTTTGTTACTCATTTAACATTTTTGTATAGGATTACCTTCAAAAAAACAGACATGACTGAGAAGTTGTATTAAGGGATACGTGAATCTGAGCCAAGACTTTTCTACTAACAGACTCAGTAAGAGGCACTGTGATCTGATCACTTGTCTTAATTACGCTCCTGCTAGCCCTTGTTAATCAATCAGCAGAAAAAGAACTACACAGCCTCAATAAAGAAAATGCTAAGCCTACTCAATCAAACAGACATGCAGTTTGTTGTGCCTTATTAGTCAATTCAGATTATATATCTACATTTAAAAAGCCTAAAGCACAAAAAGCAAATTCAATCAGCTACACTATAAATAGGTCAGGTTGAGGTTGTGGATCACATGCAATGCTATAACAGGAAGCAAATCAGCAGTAATTTATAACACAGAAAGGACATCACACACTGTGGACCAGGTCAGAGAGATGGTAGGACAAAAAAAAGTGTAAAGTTTTAAATACTGGCACTTACCAAGGTGCCTGAAGTAGTCCTCCAGGCCACTCCAAGAGTTTTTGGTGATAAAAGACTTAACAAATCCCCATGGCTGCTTCTTGTATTTCACATCAGTGTAAATCCTGTGAGGAATTGTTAAACAGTTAACATTACATCACAGCGGGAGAGCACTACAAGCTAAAAAAAACCAAAAAAAAAACAAGCACTTACCGAAGTCTACACTTGCGCTTCGAGTTGCTTATGATACAGTAGCGATTCAGAGTATAGAAGTAGTCGTGGTACGGAACGTCATGCGTGTAGACTTCTGAATCCACCAAGTAGTAATGACCCTCCCTAGATTCCTTATATAGCGTCTAAAGAAAATAGCGGGTGGTATCAGTTAACAGCAGCGGGTACAAAGTACACAGCAAGCTTCATTAATACTGCCAGACAGCAGGCCGACCTGGTTTTCTGTTGCAGTGGAAAATTTACCCACTAATGGGTTGGTGATAGTGATGGTGTAATTTAAACTTCTCTTCATAGAGCCAGAGGCATCCCTTTGCCAAGATGTAGAGGTTCTACCTGCAGAGGGACAAAATACAAGTTAGTAACTTTAGCAAAATAAACAGAAGGAAAAAATGCTCCTGTGCTTATTTCTAGTTGACGCCAATTACAAACCGAGTGATGTAGCTAAAGGTTGAGGAACAGATTTAAAAAAAAAAAAAAAAAGAAAAAAAAAAAAAAAGGGTTGCTCCTGGTTTAGGCCACACCCACTTCATGTCTAATTGTAATTCTAATATAAACACCTAGAATTATTAATAGTGCTTCGTTAAAATGTAGTTACAAGGAAAAAACTATATTTCAAAATTGTCTTTTAGGATAATGATCCACATTTCAAATGCAACAGCTTTTTTTTACATTTTACTTTTATTGTTGTTCATAATGTACAATACTGTGTATACATTGCCTGCATTTCCTAATAATATAGAGAGATATGGAATATGACACATGTACATAAAGTATATAAAGGTAATATTTACCTGTGATCTTTCTGGCATTCATAAACCGCCGGGAAAAATATGAATCAGTGAAAAGCAGCTCAAACATTTTCTCAGCACTGAAACGGAACACTCTGTTCACAAATAGCCTTCCCTGAGATGCCTGGGACACACACTCTCGTTCCACTGCACCACACAGAAGGACAAAATGATTAAATCAAAACAGACACACATTACCATATGGGCAAGCACAGACACACATACACACACACACGGACACATGAAGATACACACACCCATGCACACGCCCAAGCACACACACACACACACATGTACCCGTGCACAAACACGGCCTCTCACCATCATCCATGTTATCAGACAGACTATTATCCGAGAGTCGGTCCTCATTGGCATTCAGATCCAAAGAGAGAGAAGAGTGCTTGGACACTCGTTCATTGCTGAAGCGGTCCAGGGACAGATTAGGACTGCGTGGCTGAGAAGGTGTGCTCCGCACATCATCCTAAGTGTGATTACAAACATTTAATGTATGACAGTAGCTGTGAACCCGTGTCAAACATGTCGACTTGCAGGTTAATCATTATAATTAGCATGTGATCTTAAATGAAGTCCAAAATTTATTCTGTAATACAATTCTGAGCTGACTTTTTTTAAACTAGACAGTTATCTCTTAAATCAAATTCATGTCTCAATTTACAGGTTATTGTAACTTTGATAACAATAACTGCGGCATCAGTGCAACACACGACCTCTAAATGGAAATAACATGGAAATAACTTGGAAATATCAAAAATATAGCAACAACCAAAAGAATCGCATCACAAATACTTTATTCTAAACATGTGTAATGTGTGTCAGATTTGGAGTTTATGCAGTCTCATTTAATAAATGATGTATACAATCCCAGTGAGAGAAGTTAAATTGTGTTACTGTTTGTTCAGTAAACAAACCGTACCCCATTTGGAGACAGCGTGCTCGGTAATCCGACGGACGACTGTGTGTCATCTCCCTGTGGCGTCGAGGTCTCGTGTGACGTCGGCTCGATCTGAGGAAGTCGTAGAGAGGAAGGTCTCTCTAATTTTACAGGGTGATCCTCTGCTTTCATGTTCAAGCTGAAACAAGGAAAATCAAATACAATCAGAATAAAGCTGCAGAGCTCTTTACTTCAAAGTCAAAATACTGAGGCCAAACTCGTCATACTATTACAAAAAGTGGGGGTCTTACCTGGGCTGGTTATGTGCAACTGTGTCCACCATCACCTGAATACTATCCATCTCTTCCTGGCTCAAACCCAAGTCATTGCCATAATGCTGTTTGACCATCTGCCACAGCTCTTGACCGGTCAATCGCTAAAGAAACAATCAACAAAAAAAATGAACTGAACGACCTGTTCAACAAAAGAACACTGTCTCCCAGGTAAGTCAGAAATGTTTGTCTGATCTAGTACTTACTCAACACCTGACACAATGCACCCTTCATTACCGATTTAAACTATCGTATACTCAGGTGGGAAACACACCTAACCTGCTTAGCACTTATTTACAGAGACGTGATCACTATGACATTCTGCAAAGTGAGAGTCATGTTACGACAAGCTTATTAAATCTTTCATATAATGAACACATTGATGGTGTGACAGTCCTTGATTACAGCCGCACAATTCAGTGTCACAATGTGCCAAAAAGTATTTAATGCTCTCAGTACTTTTGAACACTTCAAGTCTTTATTTAAACATGCTAGAACGGCATCAATTTGGACGACCTATGGGTTGCCATCGAAAATATACTCTTCGGAAAGTAAATTAGACTTTTATTAAATACTTTCAATAATAACTTATGATAGAACCTATATTTAAATTAGCTTTAAGCTAAATAACACATAAGTGTTTTAAATACAGAGATAACCAATTTAGGTTATGGTATAAATTATGGCTTGATGCTGTTTTTACCACAAACCAGTTTAAGGAATTACACTGACTACATGACCAGCAGGATAGTTAGAACATCTGGATGAAGTAAAGATGGCCAATGTGAAAGGAATAAAACACTTTGATGCATGTGGTTATAAGAAAACTAATAAACAACTGGGTGATGTGAACCAGCCTGTCACAAAATTGATAATTTTCCCATAACAGCACATCCTAAAGTGTTTTATTCTTCTTATACAACAGTATTTTCGCAACAACGTAATTCCTTTGTTTATTACAGAAATAAGCGTCATACTTTTTATCCATTTATAGTTACAGTTAATGTTATCTCCGAAACAAGTTAAAACGCACTTTTTTTTTCTTTTTTTTTACAAAACACTGACACTGATTACAAGATGGTGTATTATAAAGTGCGCATTAATCTAACCTGCAGCCAGAACGACTGTCAGAGCCGTTGCTATAGGCAATTCATCAACACATTCTGACCAATCAGAATCAAGCATTCAGCAGTACAAGGCAAAAATATCATATGGCAAAACTTGAAGACATCTGTGTGACACTCTGAGGTTTAGTTAAAAAGTTTCAGGGAAACAGTAGTAGTGGCACATTTAAGCAAATTACACTAAATTAAAAATGAACTGTTTATTTTGTCTTAAAATAGTTTAGAAAAGTGAAATAACTGATAGAAAAACAGGCTTTTTTTGTATACCACAGACAGACAAGTTGCAAACTGTATCCTAATCTGTAATATGACCCAACTCCAAGGTGAACATTATGCTATTTCACCCTTAGAAACAATCAACATCACTCACTCACTCACTCACACACACACACACACACACACACACACACACACACACACACACACACACAAAATGGAATGTTTGGATTTTTTTTTTTAGTGATTAACGTCAGACGATGACAAGTTTGTTGTATTTTTATTTTATAGATAGATTGATTGCCACAGTATTATGTTCTTCCCCTAACAATCTGGATTAGGGATTAATAGGCACATGGAAGAAGGAACCCGGAGTCTACCAGCTGCTCTTCCCTGTTGTACCCATGACGGCCATAAACGCCACCTACTTTAAAACAAACAGCTGTATACACTTTAAATCATAAATACATTAATATTACGTACAAGAGGGTCTTTGCAGCCAAGAAGTGTTAAATAACCTCATTTCGACCAAACTTAAAAGAAAACTTTTACACACAACAAACTGCCGCGAGATGAAAACAACAAAAAAAAAAACAGTAGACAGAAAACAACCTACTTAACAACAGGAGTAAACAAACCATCAAACTATCAACACACTATACGGTACAGACACAACAACACAGTACGAAATTAAAACATTCCCCCAAAAATGACCCAGACACATTTAACTCCATGACAACTTACTATTATGGTTTTGAGTCAGCCTACTTACAAACAGGTTCCTCTGTAAGAAGAAAGCGCTTACTACCTGTCGGAGGCCTGCAAATGAACGAACGTGACCTCTGTCACCAACACCCGGGCTCATTCCCAAACACCGCAGTGTCCCCTATATAAGTGCACTTCTCAGGGAACGAAATGATGTAACTAACACCCTACATGGTACACTGCATGCAAACGAGGAAGTCATTTGTGACTGAACTCCAGTTCCGCAGATGTACCAATCAGGAAGCCGTATCGTTTTGGCGTCTCACTGCTGGGTTACCAGATTGACAATTTTCACTTCAAATTTCAAATAAAAGTTAGAAAAGTTAGAAAATGAATTCCAGGAAACTTTTTAAAAGAATCTATGACTTTAATCGCGTGAAACTGACAAAAACCTTGATACTGTTACTAAACAGGCTAAACGTTGTATATGGTAACAAGCTTAACATCTTATTTATCGGTGTATTGTTTGCACAAAAGTGTTATGTAGCACAGTAATGTGTAACGCGTGTGCTTATTCTTTAATATATTCGTACAAGTGTGAAAAACTTTACTTGAGCTGAAATAATATTGCCTAACATAAACCTGCACACACCTCAGCAGCTCCATTTCAACATAAATGAGATCTAAAGGGAGAATGAATGCGGACTATTTTTAACCCTGACAGGACGCCTTGTTTTATCATGTAAAGCAGAAAGACACACCCAGAGAGTTCACTGAACTTTACATTCATTCCGCTGTTTTGTATGAAACTCCAGGCTGACAACCCTGCGGTTTGTTTTCCCACCATGCATTATCTGGAATTGATTCTCAGTCTACACACAACACACTGCACTAATCTACTACCACCAGTGTATTAAGGAAAGAGAAAAAACATTACATTGCTAGAACATGACATCAAAGCAGTTAAAGGTGCAGTAGATACAAATCTGTCTATTTTTTCCAATTGTAGGTCTCTAACAGTTAAAGGCAGGGTACGAAATTTTGGAGACACCAGCAACAGTAAGCTATTTTTTGAAATCCCTCCAAAACACATGAATGTGTTCTGCCTGAATACTGCTGGAAGACGAAAAAACAAGAAAGAACTTTGGGGAGTATAGTGTAGTGCATTGTTGTATATATTCATGTCTCATTCACATGTAAGAATACACCTAACATTATCATAATGAATGTAAACAACAAACACAGCTATTGTTAGTACCTACAACTGTCAACTAGCTCACTAACTTCAGCAATACAGCTGCTGTATGCCTGCTTAGCCTTGTGAAAGTCTCCGATCACATGCAATTAGTGCATGAGTGAGAGCAGGTAGGTAGATAGACTGGCAGGTAGACCATCCAATCATTTCATTTGAACTGAACAAATGATTGGATGGGCTTTTTACAGCCCTGCAACTGCCATGGATGGTGGATTTTTTCCTTTTCTTTCTATATAAGTTTTTATCCATCCATCCATTCATCCATCTACTGTGGACCTGAATCCATATACATCCATATACAATCCATATACAAACAAAAACTCCAGGTTTCCAAACTGTTGGGTTTTTTCAGTCATGTATTACACTTGTTCTGAGACAATGTCTTAAACTATTATTTTTAATAATTTGTACATAATCTAACATCATAAATTAACATTTGTAGTCTAAAATTAAAAGAACTTTAGAGTACAAATGTTATGATGTTGGCAATTGACATTGACAGGCTGGTGTAATCCCACTTTGGTTAATGATTTCCTACATTACTCACAATGCCATCGTAGTCGTGCTTGTGGGATTTAGCCCTTGCTTCATGTCTACCTAAGAGAGTGACACATCAGCACTTTACTCCTTTAGTTTATTTAGCTCTCTCACATCCTCATCTACACTTTACTCAAACAGATCAGCTTCCAATGCTACAACTTTCCTGCCAATACCACCACCAACACCACTCACATCTCATTCGTGCAGCACTCAAAAATTATATGGTAGGGGATCGGGATGGGAAAAATTGAACCGGAACCTAATTGTGCATTTCAGGCCAGTATAAGCCCTGATCTCAATATTCAGTATCACTCATGGATTCATTGTTTCCCTCATGCACAAATAATTCATTTACTGGCATGTTTTTGGGAGGTGGGCTGGAACTGGAACACCTAATGGAAACCCATAAACACACAGAGGGAACAATAGTAACCTAAACTTAGGATTTGAACCAGGGATGTTCAGGTTGTGAGGCAGAAATACAACACTATGCACCACTGTTTCACTTAATGCTCAGTTGTAAAATAAATAAAATAAAAAGGTGTAGCTGGCATTAAACATTACTCACTCCTGTGAGAGCAGAGCTTTTCAAAGAGAGCCTGTTTTGTACCTAATTACAAAGGCTTGGTTAATCTGAATGAGCAGGTTATTTTATTGCAGTACATGTGATGAACATGTGCAGTACAATTTGATGATGAATGTGTTAGGCTTACCTTCTCCATCAGAAAGTTCTGCCATATACGAAAAATGCTCTGGTAACTTTTCTCCCTTGCAGAAAAAGACGTGAAGAAGAGCTAGAGGCGAGGAATTTATATCACAAAATGCACATGGTTTCAAACAGCACAGATACATAGACATAGGACACAATCATAGATATTTATAGGACACTAATGTTTGGTTTAGTGTTAAAAAAATGGTTTCTAATGATGGTTTCAGTTTACCTTTTCTGTAGTGGTTTGAATGATCTGAATGGCATTTGGTATCAGTCGAGCTGTCTTCTCCCTCGACATGGATGCAATATCTTTCATATTCACCATTATCTATAAGAAATTGCATTGGAATACAACCTTGGTGGCAATTACTTTGTAGCACATCATCTGTCTATATAATATCATTTTGTTTATTTTGCACTTACTTTTGTTCCCCAAAAAACATTACTGTAGAAACAGAGCCAGTTCTCGGTGAGAAATATGCGTCCTTGCAGTAAAATATCTTTTTGCAGAGCACAGTTATAGTCTGGGGGAAAAAAGAGCTGTGAAATGGGACTGTATAATATAAAAACATTCCAATAAATTAATAGTGTACGTTGTATACATTCACCAACAATATATTTCTTTGGAGTTGTGATATATATTGTAAATGCCTCAATATAGACTTAGATATTTAGCTCTCTCTTTCTTTCTCTCGCACTCTCTTTCTTTTGCTCACCCACTATAAGTTTTTCCGACTCAGCCAGTTCTTTAAAAGTCTTCTTGAACTCCTCACTCCTCTGTTTGTAACTGGTGGGGGATAATTGTGATGCAATGATACTCAATCCCTGTAAAGATAAATAATGTCAAATGTCAAAGGGAAAATAACCATTTATTCAGTTTCTTTAATGGAATTTTTAATTAAATAAGGGAGGTGTAGAGTTTTAATTAAATAAGGGAGGTGTAGAGGTGCAGCAAGTAGACTTCCTGCCTTACAACTCCATAGATACTCTGCAACCCTGACCAGGCTAAAAAGCTTACTGAAGATGAATGAACGAATGAATGAATACACCCAGAAAGGGACACCAGACTGTCTCAGGGCATCATGCACACACACACACACACACACACACACACACACACACACTTATTCACACCTAGGGGTAATTCATCTTAGCCTATCCACATACTGGCATGTTTTTGGGAGATGGGAGGAAATCACAGAACCCAGAGGAAACCCATATGTATACGAGGAAAACATGTGAAACCCCACACAAACAGTCACTTGCGCCAGGATCGAACATGGGACCGCGGAGCTTTCTCAATTTTCCCTGAACATATTACTGAGGGTGAGACATGATGTAAAATGTTTACAAAACAGAGAGTATCACACAAAAAATTGATTAAAAGTGGTGTACAATCTAGCACTACGGCAATTCAAAACCAATACTATTTGTTTTTTATTTTTAATTCGTTCAATTTGTAAAATAGTCTTTCACACGTTTAAAAAAAATCTAGTCATTTAAACTAGGACTGATAGATACACAAATACTTGCCAACCTCTGTAGATTTATAACACGTGGACGTACAAAAATAAAATTTCATATCTGGATTCCACAAGAGGGCAGTAAGCGTTGTCTTTTTATTTACAAAAATACTACAGTGTGTGCCTCTGGGGGTTTAATGTTTTCAAACTTTACTAAATTGCCTTAGCTATCTGTAAAAGCATAGATCATACCAACCACGTAGCTGAGACATGCCATGTTCAATATAATCAAGGAGTGAAGTTCTCCTCAAGTGATATCTCAAACTGTTCACCTCATGCTCGTCTGAGATCACTCGGGCATCTGCAGCTGGACTGCTCTCCACGGTGCTGTCACTGCCTGTTGTTGATTTTGCAACGTGGGTCATCTTCCCCTCACTTGGCTGAAGAGGTAAAACCAAACCAGGCTCAATGGACTCTCAGTGAAACGGTACGGTAAAACCAAGGTGGATCTCAGTGCACTGCTCGTTTAACATGGCATGACAAGTCCTTAAGCTATGCAAAGTACAATGTTCTAATTGATATAGGCATAACCCGGAACAAGAAGAAAACTGGCTTGTCCTGTCTTGTCACATGTTTCCAAAAAAGGGTTGAGTTACTCCAGTGATGCTTGAACAACCAAATACTATTAACACCTGCAGTGTTTGTATTTGTTCAGCTGGACCCAGATAAAGTGTTAACATAAACACTGTAAAATTTTATTTAGCACTTGGGATTTAATGTGCCATCAGTGCAAAATTCACACACGCAGGCACCTGGAACCAAAAATTCATTAGACCGCAAATTCATCTATTCTGGGAGTAAATCCAAGTAATGAAAAGAAATGTGTTTTTTTTTCTACGCTCCACAAACCATGACTGGTTTATGACTGCATATTATATCATTATTGCATTCACTCTACGTGCCACTAAGAGCTTATTTCAAGGTTGCCAGATGAGCTCAACTATTTAATCTCCAATTTAATCCAAATAAAATCACTATTTTCATCCAATACTCTGATCAAAGTATATCTGAATTAAATAATACCTACCATTTCCCAATTCAAAGTCATTAAAACAACTCTTTTGTGTAAGAAAACCCAATATGCCAACAAAATTTTCAAAGGTGTGTTAAAAGTTTGTCCAGATGGTTGTGTTGAACTACTAAAATAAAGAGGAAAGTGCTCCTACCTATGTTCAGTCTGGTCAGATATTAGGAGCTCCACACAAAGTTTGGGCAAGTTGTAAAGAACAGGTGAAATAAAACAAAATGTTTTAAAGTGTGATGGGTGCTGCTGTGTTGCCGGGTTGGAAGTGTGTCCTCACCTGGCAACAAGTGTGTTACCTGGCCCACCCGATCAGGAGGGAATGCACCATTGTACACATGAGGGAACACTTCTATCATGTTCAGCAATTAGATATTTAGATATTTATTTATTTCAATTAAATTTTGTGTATTGCACTTTTTTTCTATTAGATGCATTAGCTGTACAAATAACATAAATGAATAAACTAATCTTGCTAAATTCAACCAATTTATACTTTTAATGGTTTTGTTTTGGGGTTGGAACTCATACAGTTAATTAATCATATTCGAGCACATGCACACGCATTAGATCAGTAGACAAAAATGGAAATAAAAGGAAGCAATCCATGATGTCAGTAACATTCACAGCGAGAAGCTCAAGACACTGGACTTGATGAGCAGGATTCTTCCATGAAAGCAATAAATGTAACAAAACCAGTCTAGTTCAGCATGATTCACAACCAAGAACATAAACAGTTAACATGTGATCATTTTATTATTTTTTTTAGCATATTCAGCATATTCTTTTATTTTCATTCCTTCATTCTTTAACTTTGCCAGGCAGGCACAAGAAAACTACGACAGCTTCACTGGGCAATACAACTTAAAGCAAACACTGGACATGAGACAGGAATACACCCTGAATGTGACATCAGTTATAGCATGGCAGTAAAAAAGCTCATATTTTGATTGATTTAAGCCAAACCTCAATAACCCAAAAATTTACCTATAAATAATGTTAAGTTGTCCCCTAAAGTTTCATCAGTGAGACATTTAGGAATAAAAAGCTCCATGGCTTGAAAAAACCTCCCCATTCTTATATGCAAGACTGAAGAGGGAAACAATAACCCCAAAAACAATTCATAGCCATTTTTCTTTATATGAAATTTAAGAGGAAACCATCTATGCATATAACATTAGTTCTGACATATTAAGAAATGTTCAGTGTTCTTGTATACAACATATACACAAGTGTCGTGAAGTCCAGAGCCATCAATTTTAGCATTTATTGTAATGTCTGTGCTTAAATAATTGGCTATGAATCCAGACTATTTCAGACATCCTGAATAATAACCAAGATCAAGCTCACATACTTATTTTGGCAGATTTAATTTGTGTCACAGGGGCAACGTGTCACAAAATCCCAGGAGTTGGATGCAAGTGCAGAAGTTACTTTAATGGTAAAACTAGACAACAATGAAAAAATACAGGAAAAGAACCAAAAACTGGAACAATAAAAACTAAGGACTAGACTAAGGCAAGCAAAGGCAAAGGAAAGAAAAGAAAACTTCACGAACAAGTTAGGGGGTTGACAAAACAAATTTCAAACAATGACAGAGAGGGTGCCCTCTGGTCGTCTGTGGGGAATTAACCATGATGGACGTGACACAATGTAAGTAGGGTTATCATCATTTGGGCTCACTGACAGCAAGGATTTTAAAAGACCTAGTATAGGGAATATTGCACAGAAATTTTTACCCTCATGTTAGAGTCATCGTGGACTGCACATAGATCTGGAATGAAAATCCACCTGCTCTGACTTTGCAGTGGAAATATTCTCTAGTTACATAAATTACCCATCCGAAAGCCCTGATTGACATTGCTCCATGCGGTAATACACTGGTTAATTCTTAAAGCTAAGTGATCAACATTTTTTTGACCTGCTGGAACCTGAAGATGCCTGTTTATATATTTATTATGTTTACATATTTTATTTTATATATATATAAAGTATATAGATACAGATATAGATATATACAAAGTATATATCACATACAGACATCATACACATACATACACACACACAAATATACATATATATACTTTGTTATTGCTAATATATATCCTCAAAATCCTACATAGCTGACATTTAAGTAATGTATATTTAAATATGATAGGTTAAACAATGTTAGATGTTAAAATGTAATATTTTGTGTTCCTCTTGTATTATTTTCACAGTGAAACAATTGAGGCAACATGAAGCAAAGCAACTGAAGCAAGTGTAGCTGGAACTGGGCATGGTTAAAATTAGAAACTATTACTGACGTCAGTGAGGAGAAACACACTTTCTGCCAGTCTCATCTCCCTGTCTCAGGAGACAAAGAATGACGTATGCCAGGTGTACACTGTGGTGAAGGAGAACTTTTTCAGTACTATTCAAGTATAAAATAGTAGACTGTTAATATGTAATACACTACTGCCATCTAGTGGTGTTTCCGTGTACTTTATCAATTTGACACTGCCATCGTTTCCAACAAGGAATTGTGGAAGAACTTATGGTTTTATGTTTGTGGCAAATCCTTGAGTCATTCTGAAAAATAAACATCTTGAATGGATTGTGTAGACGTTGGAGGTGAATTAAAGAATGCCTACAAGGGAATGGCGTTTAAGTCAACATTAAATGAATAAACGCAAATGTTCTTAACAAATTAATGAACATGACTAATAAATAAAAAAACATACCTATCAACTTAACCCTGAAATAAATAAATAAATAAATAAGGAATTAAATATATAAATGAATATAAAATATAGAAATGATTCTATGTACTTCAATAAATAAAAAGTTTTAATAGAGGAGGCCTGGCTTAGTCTTTAAAATCACATTTACAGAATCACTGCTGGTTGTGCACAGATTACTTTTAAATGCCCCCGTGTTTTTTGATTCGCATTTTTAAGCTGAAAAGCTGTTTTGTGTAGAAGCCTGGACAGTTTGTAGCAGCACAAGAGAACGTTTTGCAGCAGCAGTTTTCATTTTCATCAGCCATTTTAAACCTCTGTATTTACCATCGTGTGCGGGATTGGGTCCCATATGTTTCACATGATATGCTTTACAACACTGAATCACACGAAAAAAACACCACAAAGACTCCCACCATGACTAAAAGAGACATATTTATTTCATAAATTGTAGTTTTGTTTGTTTAGGACAACACAGTTCAGAACACATGTATTTTTATTTAAAGCCAGTAGAGGCTTGCGAGGCCTCTGATTCTTACTTTTAGAAGAAAAAGTTGCGTATGATGCTGAAGACTTCGTAGCACAAGAGCAGAAGTTTTCCAGCAGTTACAAGTTTCCTTATTCATTGTTCAGCTCTGTCTTCATCGATGGGTGTGGGATTCTGCCCAATGTTGACCACGCAATGAGATTCAAAGTGCTGATACTCAATTTGTTGTCGCGTATGGTGACCTATTTGAAGAGCCATTGCAATATTCGACCTCGTGTTTATGTCCCGAGAAGAG
>JAQQZR010000019.1:13261238-13286677 GCA_030068235.1 Notoglanidium macrostoma
TCCACTGCATGTACAGGACCAGTTTATGTTAATAGTTGAAATTTCAGAGAAGACGAACACCAGACAGATCAACACCTCGCCCTCACTTAATGTCTTATGTCAACAGTTTTCAGTTCAGCAGATGAAGTGCAAGGTGCTGTTGTTCCCTCGAGCTTGGATTCGTCTCCGGAATTCGCCTTCTGCAATATTCGACCTCGTGTTTATGTCCCGAGAAGAGTATTTAACACCACGATTTTCAGCTCAGAGGATCCGCTGAAAGCTTGGAGGTCACCTGCATATACAGGCCTAGTTACGTTAATAGTTGAAATTTCAGGAAAGATGAGCAGCAGACAGATCATTCGCTAATCTGAACTGTTTTGAGTCAACAATTTTCGGTTGGCTGAGTGATTCGCCCGAGAATCGAACCCTGGTCGCTTGTGCTAAAAGACTGAGGCGTTACCGCTGCACTGTACAGCCACGCGCTTGAGACAGCCTGTGTGTCGTTCATAAACGCTTCGTTAATATAACAAAGATTTTCGGCTCAGATCCGGGCTGGCTCAGTTGCTACCGCTTCATGTACAGAGGCAGAGTTTGTTAATATTTTACATTTCAGGTAAGAGGACAACGCAACGGACAGCTTCGTCGCTTTTGAGTTTCATCAGCCATTGTAAACCTCTATATTTACCATCGTGTGCGGGATTGGGTCCCATACGTTTCCCATGGTATGCTTTACAGCACTGAATCACACGAAAAAAAACACCACAAAAATTCACACCATGACTAAAAGAGACATATTTATTTCATAAATTGTAGTTTTGTTTGTTTAGGACAACACAGTTCAGAAAACATGTATTTTTATTTAAAAATAAAATAAAAGTTTAAAATCACATCGGGTAAATAAGGATTTATTTGTCATGCAGTATTGTGCCTGAGAGCACAAGTGACACTTATAATTTAGCTTATTAATTTAATTGATTTTTCTCAAGCACCGCATATAACACCTTGACCAGGAAGCGAACCCAAATCTCTAGTGTTAATGGCAGTGTCGTTACCGCTGTCAGCGTTTTGCCCGTGTCTGTATGCCATATGTACGCCATATGTATTTCAAAGTAAACCTAGCCATAAACGTGATGGCTTGAAACACGTTAGATGTTAAAATGTAATGTTTTGTGTTGCCTCTTGTATTATTTTCACGGTGAAAGAATTGAGGCAGCATGAAGCAATGCAAGTGAGGCAATTGTAGATGAAACTGGGCAGGGTTAAAATTAGAAACTATTACTGACGTCAGTTAAAAGAAAACACACTTTCTCCCTGTCTCATCTCCCTGTCTCAGTAGACAAAGAATGACATATGCCAGGTGTTCACTGTGCATGAAGGAGAACATATTCAGTAGTATTCACGTACACAATAGAAGCCTGTTAATATGTAACGCACTACTGCCATCTAGTGGTTGCTTGCTAAAATTGTTGCTGCAATGTTACTGCACTAATGACTGTTCCTGCTGTTCTAGGCTGTCTGTCACGTATCTCTCCAGAAGAAATGGAAACACAAAGCGGCGAGGCGGAGGCGCAGCATTCCCTGCCTGAGCGGGCCGTGTAAAGGAGTTACAGCATCTCCACACGCAGGATACTAAATAGCTCAAAGTTCTTTGCTATGTAATTATTTGCATTTTTCACTTTATATTCTTCCTTAGGTGTCTATCTGTGTAATTCATTTTTTTCTAACGAATTTACTGTAAAATGCACATTCCATATTCTATACAGCTGTTGATTCACCAAAGCACGAAACAGTGCTGTGACAGAGTTATGTCCTCATTTTTTTTGCCTTGGACTGGGTTTAGGAGGCCCCCTTGTGTGACTCAGTTTTTGTCTTGGCTTGGGAGGCTGTCTCGTCAGTCTCAGGTTTGTGCATGGCGTGGGAGTCTGCCTCGTTGGCCTCAGGCTTGAGCTTGCGAGGCCACCTCATTTGAGGAAAGAGGATGACCACACAAAGAAGAGGAATGCTGTAATCCAACAGCCTTTGGTTCCAAGTGCATCTTGAGGTCTGGCAGTATCTGTGACGTGCATATCCCAAGCCAGTGATTTTAAATATTTGAAATTTTGGATAAGATAATCACATGACTATTAAGTCAATATTTCCATGCCCAGATAAGAAGTGTTTCAACTCAATATTAGGTTCTGAAGATTATCCGTTTCTGGCGTAGTCACTAACATCACATTTATAGAGCCAGTGTTTGTTAATATTTGAAATAATCATTGCTTTCTGCCACATGATTCTGTTTGTAACATTCAGAAATTTCCAGTTTTCCAGTAGTGCCAGTAGTGATTCCAGCAATCAGTATAGCTTCTTGGCTTTGGTGTCATACCTCTGTTGGGTGGACCTGTGTTTGAAGGTAGCCAATGGTGAAACTGTAACCGATACCTGTCATTATCAACCTCCAGTGTCAGAAGTAAGACCCTTCCCATCTTCATTTCAGAAGCAACTTCAGGATCAAAGCCAGTTTTTAGTGTACAGTACTTTTAAGGCTTGCTTACACCAAGTTATGGCATGAAAGAAAGAATTGTAGATGATTGTTGGCTACTGTGGACAATTTCCAACCTCCACCTTTTCAGTAAGATAACAAGGTAGGAAATGTATTGAGATTTGCCATGTTATTATGAATTGGGTCACTGTAGTGCACATGTTGCGATTGTTTTAGTCCTCAAATTATCACGGCTTATATGGAAAGTTTTATGCGCATCATAAGTCCAACAAAAGCTGATAAACTGATGACCCTTGTCTTTTTTTTTAGAATTAATTGTTTTCAATCTTTTATCAAATGGAAGCATTTGGAATACAATTTAAGTGTGTGGAATCCACAAAAGTGAAATTAGTAAACACTCACTAACTAATACTATTGGAAGTATTATTATAGTACAGCAGCTCTATTATTATTATAGAAAAATAAAACTAATTAAAATAGTTAAACAAGAATTCCATCAGGAAGATTTTTTTTCACAGAGAATTGTTGTATTAAATTCTAAGAAATTCAACACTCATGCTCCTAGATTAAATAATCTAGTACACAGATAATAAGGACATTTGTCTGAAGCATCCTGTTTCACTGGATCTGTTGTTTAACTTTTCATATTATTAAAATTAAGTGACCCAAATTTAGGCCCTTGCATGCTGAACTTTGTTTTTATTGATAAAGATACATGAACAAACAAAACGGGTTTAAAGTCTCAACGATGCTTCCAAAGGCCATTCACCCTGCATTAGTTTCCCCTCTAGTTTTCACACTCGAGTTTGAATGAGACACCATGGACATGAACACTGTGAACGCACTCTCATTTGAGGACTTTTTGGAAATGTTTGGGAATGTGATTGAGAAATGTGCAATCATCCCAGCTGCAATATGGATTCACCGTCCGTTCACAGACCTAGCAGACATGGAGGATCACATATCCAACTTCATCGACAGTCTACCTGAATCAGGTACAGTGGTGGAACAAGTGCACAAAATATTTCATTTGAGGGAAATACGAAATATGGTGGTCTAATTGCACAGGTTTTAGAAAGTACTGAGAAATGATACTTGATACTTGTACAACTGAATGAATGCACTGTTGCCCCACATTAAGAAGGTTCTGGGTTCCAACCTGCCAGCTGACTGGGGCCTTTCTGTGTGGAATTTGCATGTTCTTTTTGAGTCTGTGTGAGTTTCCTCTAAGTGCTCCAGTTTCCTTCCACAGACCAAAGACATGCAGATTAGGTCCACTGGCTACTCTAAATTGCCCACTGGTGTGAATGTATGTGTTAATGGTTATTTGTCTCTGTGTTAGCCCTGTGATAGATTAGTGACCTGCCCAGGGTGTATCTCATCTTAAGTCAAGTGGATTTTATTGTCATTTCAAACATATATAGATGATACAGTACATAGTGAAATGAGACAACATTCCTCCAGGACCATGGTGCTACATATAAGACAGCACAGAAGTACATGCACATGTGAAACAGAAGACAACATAAAACAACATAAAGTGCATGTGTGCTAACATGTGCAAATATTGCAAAGATGACATAAAATGCACGTGTGCAAAACATGCAAACACTGCAGTCAGTGCAGACATCACAGGATTAGACAGTGCAGAGCTAAACCAAGCCAGCCTCTCACCCAAAGTCAGCTGGGCTTGGCTCCAACAACCCTAACCAATATGCAGTATGGATGGATGGATGGATGGCTGGATAGCCGGATGGATGGACGAATGGATGGATGGCAGCAGCTCCAGCTCCTGTCTGTCTGGAATTTTGCAAGTTCATCTCATGTTGGGGTGGGTTTCTTCCAGGTTCTCTGGTCTCCTCCCAAAAACACACAAGTAAGCGGGTTGGCTAGGTGTGTATCAGATTGTGCGTAGGTGTGTGCACATGCATAGACTGGAGTCCCATCCAGGGTGAATCCAGTGTACTTAGTTTTGATGACACTCAAGTAGTGTATAAATACCAACAAAAATAGTATTTATAGTATTTACAGTTACTCAAGTATTGTTTTCCAACCCTAGCTTATTGTCTTCAGGCCACATAACGATTTGTGAGCTTGTGCACGCAGGTAAAGAGGGGATCTTGCGGTGCCACCCGGACCTGGCGGGCAGGGAGCTGCAGAGTGGCGCGTTAACCCGGGACTCGCAGGAGGAGCAGCGCGCGGCCGGCTTCATCGACCTGCAGCCTGCAGAGGTGTCACGCATGCGCAGCCTCAACTCCGAATACAAGGAACGCTTCGGTTTCCCGTTTGTCATATGCGCGCGGCTGAACACCAAACGGGACATAATGCGCGAGCTGCAGCAGCGCCTCGGTAACGACCGTGTGGGGGAGAGAGCGCGCGCCATCAGCGAGGTGAAAAAGATTTGCGCGCTGCGAATGCGCAAGCTCGTGCTCTCCGACTCCCCAAACAAGCTCTGAGGTCACGAGCTGTGCGTGAACGTCATAACCTATATAATTTGTTGAGCATTTACGGTTATTAATTTGATTACTTGCATCATGTTCACAATTCATAATGCACAATAAAGATGGATACGAAGTCTTATGCATTTTCATAAATAATTTGAACCACGTGTATATTGTCTTATGAGAGTATTATAATATGAAATTTACATTTCGTTTACATTTCATCATGAATTATGACATTTAGCCTATAGAAAGAGTTAGCCTACCCAAACAATATATCTAATAACTCATGGTTTAATTCAGCACTTCTAATGCTTAAAAGTCGATGTCTATTTTTGGCAGTTTTTTAAAATACTAATAAGATATATAAATGCCTACATTATATACCACGTCTCTTTTTCTTAAGCACATACAGAGCAATGTGACCATATAGTTTAAGGTGTATCAGGTGACTATAGAAATCTATATATTATATAAATCATATATATACAGAGTCAGCCAAAAAAATGAATACACACTTCAGGAACACTTCTACACATAAATGTCTGGAAGCTAATGGCCACCACTTTCAGCACCTCTTGTAATTTCAGAAGACAACTTGTTTTAATCTAGTGATGTCTGAATAAATTTAGAATTAATATATTTATACAATTTTTTTATTTTCCTGTTGCCCCACATCAAGAAGGTTCTGGGTTCCAACCTTCCAGCTGACTGGGGCCTTTCTGTGTGGAATTTGCATGTTCTTCTCGCATCTGTGTGGGTTTCTTCTAAGTGCTCCAGTTTCCTTCCACAGCCCAAAGACATGCAGCTTAGGTCAACTGGCTACTCTAAATTGCCCATAGGTGTGAATGTATGTGTGTGTATGGTTATTTGTCTCTGTGTTAGCCCTGTGATAGATTGGTGCCCATGCTGTAGCTCACCTCTCACCCAAGGTCAGCTGGGATTTGCTCCAGTGACCCTGACCAAAAAGCAGTATAGATAATTGATGGAATCTAATGATGAAGCTAATGGCCACCACTTTGAGCACCTCTTGTAATTGCAGAGGTCAAAGGTAACTTGTATATAGATAGATAGATAGATAGATAGATAGATAGATAGATAGATAGATAGATAGATAGCCAGATAAATCTTGGCAAAAACTTTTTATTTGTTTTATTTCATTTCACGAATCGTAGCAAATAAAAATGCACATGAAAGCATCAGATTCAGTTTACTCGTGTAATGTACAGCAGTCTGGTGTAAATATACAAAATGATGAATACCATAAAATAAAATATGACATGACATACCACGACATTACATAACATGATATACCATATAAAAATATATAGTGATCAACAGGTTTATAAGGCAATCGCCCAGAAATAAATTAATCATATTGTTAAAAAATTTAAGCAAAGTAATTCAGGATTTTGTTGTAATTTTCATTTTGACGTTCCGAGCTCTGAAATGAATCCGTGTTCACAGGAAAGTATGTAGGTTCCTGCTGCCCTCTAGTGGCGAAAGGCAAGCAGCACGCTGCCAATACCCAGATAGATTTAGTTAGATATCAGTTCGTTACTTATGGCTGACTTATAAGAAACTGACTGAGTCAACATGATATCACGGCTGTAATGTATAATATTTTCCACTGATCAATTTATATTTAAATATGGGAATGGGAAAGTGTGCAAGAAAAAAGAAATTATGGAAACACTAAGAAGGGTTTTAAATGCTCTTCTTTGGAAGATACAGTGAGGTATGGAAACACCTTGCAAAATCAATAGGGTGAGACTAGGAGGCAATTTCCTCTTAAAAAGCATATTTTCCCTTATTATTGTTTAATTTCTAAAAGGTGGAGATGGTACAGTCCACCTAGTCTGTATGGTCATAGTTATAATAATAATGACACTGGTTGATGTGTGTGAGCCATAATATCATCATACAAATAAAATCAAATTAATCATGCTCTATCATAGACACATTGTTTTTAGGAAAATAATACAGCAGTAATGTGATCAAAACATCTCAGTCAATTATTGATCAATAATAAGTTGGGAAATAAGTTACCAGCTGGAAATCATGGTCTACCAGTATGACAACTCAGCCTGTATTATGGCAACTGGTAGCTCAGACCTTTCAACAGGAAGGGAAATCTGTACATTTCATTTAACGCCAAAGAATTTAGGCTAACATATGTTTGGTTTGGTAATCTCAATTGCAGTACTTTGGTGAATATTGGTCAAGTGGGACACTTAAGCTTGATCCTCTGTATCTTCACCTGTAAATACTTCAGTGATCTTTACTTAGTTGATGCTTAGGAAGTAAAGAGTTTTCAAATGTTGCTGAAAGTATTAAACATGCTTGTGTTGTATTTAAAAAAAAAGTTATATTTATGCATATTTCAAGCCAAATAAAATACAATAAAATTGTGCAAAAGTCTTAGGCACATGAAAAGAAATGATGAAAAGTAAGGATGACTTCAAAGATAATGAAATTAAATCTTTCTACTTAAAAGAAAAATACTACACCGTGCACTAAACAGTTAAAACAAATGCAATATTTGATGTGACAAACCTTTGCTTTTTTTCTTAAGTAGTAGTCACACAATAGTCATACAATGTGTACAGTTTTATAAGAAAATGAGCTGTAAGTTTTACGGAGCCTCTTGGATAATCCGTCACAGCACTTCTGGAGACTTTGACTGTTCCATTTGCTTTTTTTGCTGCATTCATTAGATCAAAAGTGGTCTCTTGCATAATATGTTGCTCTTTTTTACTGACATACAAACATTTTTCAAATACAAATTATTTTTTGAAAAGGTAATGGCAAATCTAAAATGTTTTTGTACTGAGCCAATGATGTAGAATTCATAAAATGAATATCTCTAACAAAATTTCTACAAAAAAAATAGGGTGCCTAAGACGTTTGCACAGTATGTTGACTGTGTTATTTAGATCACATACATCTGTCTTTATTTTTATTTTTATACTATAGACAACAGGCTAATTGTCCCACAATAACAGCATCATATGAAACATTATAGGGTGATAAACAGAGGCTAAGAAGCAACATTGTGCGTGTGTTTTTGCATTTAAACAGTGTAAGAGGGATCTTAACCCTCCCTTAATCCCTTATTGTGCTATTTTAAAACGTGTCCCACTTTAGCAGCGTTCACCTTCCTCTGCAGTAATTCTGTAAATGGCCTGGTGGTGACGCCACCTAGAGCTTTTATTTACAGCTGGAGTTTCTGAGTCCGAGAACTCCTTCAGTAGCTATTTATACCCAGGGTCCTGAATTTCATGCTTCATCCTTCCAGAGCTTCATGCTGGAGAGTTCATGCGGGGTCTCGCGGAACCGAAGGCGCAGCGTGAAACTGCAGCGGCGAAGGAGGTGTCGCGTGCGTGCCACACGCGTCGTCTCTGAGGTCGCCGGAAGTGACGGAGGAGTCTTGTTCGGGATCCGTGCCGCGTGCCCTCCGCTTGTCCTCTTCCTTTTTCCACTTCATGCGCCGGTTCTGGAACCAGATTTTGATGTGGCGCTCGGTGAGGCTGAGCGTGAGCGCGAGCTCAACGCGCCTCGGCCGCGAGATGTACTTGTTGAAGAGGAACTCTTTCTCCAGCTCGAGCAGCTGCGCGCGCGTGTAGGCCGTGCGCGTGCGCTTGTTCTCCTCGGGTTCCGCCGCGTACGGACCTGCCGAGACGCACGAGACAGTCACTTTGTAACCTAGCTTCACGTTTTATATATATATAAATAATGTGAGAGAGAAAACTTTCTCAATACTGTCTACAATTTACGCAAATTCCTATCAGACTCCTATTCCTATCTGGATTACTTCCTTGTTCAGATACATCACAGTCTGTAAAAAAAATATTAAAATATTCATAATCCTATGATGTTAAGACTTATGAGACTCCCAGTACATGCATGCATGTATTTATGTATATTTCACAAAAAACAACAACATAGTTTTAGTCTTGTCCTATATGTTATTGAAAAGCCAAAACATGTGTCTTCTTTTTGTTTTGCACTTGAGCTGGAAAGCAAATAAAAATCCAACTTATTTTTAACCAAACCTTTAAAGCTAAAACATATTTACACCGTACCTTCCCTTGTCTTATCTTTCATAGCTTGAATATGTGTCTTTTACCTGAAAATGTGGATATAGTGTACCTTTAAAACAAGATTTAAGAAATATACCTGGACCATAATTAATTTACTGAGTAAACCTTGTGTAACGATACACTACATGCACATTTCTATGTAAAATATACATACTCAATCTAAAGAAGGTGTATGCCTGGTGGTACCACTTCAGCACTGATGAAAGGTACAGCTGGATACCCTTGTGTGAGGGTGTATTTATTTATTAGAGCTGCGGATTCCTGAATTTTCTTCCAAAAGAAGAATCCAAACAAGTTACAATGCGTTAAAAAAAAGTTTTTTTATTTAAATTGAACAATATTACCAATACATTTAAAATTGGTAATTTTAGTGGGCCTAGAAGAGTGAATATACTTAAACTTAGATTTAGGATAAAACTCATTTTAATTGAGTGACTTTAGACACAGTGAAGACTTTAGTCTTTAATATTTATTTATTTATTTAGGTTACTATAATCTAATAAATCAGGCCGTAATAGCTAAAATATTTCTAATGTCTTTAATAACAACCCAGACTACTGTAACATTAAACGTAAATAAAAAAATATAGGACCACTTGTCTACGTTTAATAACCTCTCTGGTCTCTAGAGCCAACTTTTAGACAAACGTGACTTAACGCCTTTTATTTAAGGAAAATACTCTGACAAACTTATAAGGGTTTCATGAAAAAGCCATGTGTTGGATGAACTCGTACAACTTTGAATTACTGTTGCATTATCATCTAGTGCAATGTCCAGTTATATTCTGTTAAATTCTTACACTGCTTATATGCAGTATAGGTCTATAATCTGATTATGATGATCTGAAACAAGATTTAATCGTAATCAAGTATGCTCTTAAAACACATAAAAATCTTTGTAAATGTTGTATTTTAATGTAAGCACTTCCTTTTATGATGAAGTTCCTTAGGCTAATAATTATATAATAATTAAGTAATAGTAGTAAGTATAGAATAAGCTTATGAAGAAGTAGTAGCTAGAAAAAGTTCCTTATTGATATATTTGGGACAAAGAGGGGCTTTTGTTTTATGGTTGATTTATTATCAAATTAATTTGCTGTGTGAATTAAGGCTAATATAATATAAAATAATATATCATATCATATCATATCATGTCATATCCCTTGTAAACTATTAGCAAAATTAAATTCACATACATTTCCCTCAGTGCATTCTATCAAATTGTACGTTGTTGTTTTTTATTTAATTAAGTTGAAAATAGTTTTTAAACAAAGCTTCAATCTGGCCTTACCCTTTGGGCTTGTACTGTTTTTTAGGCCCTCAAAACCAATCTATATTCATACTGGCTATCATAATATCCACAATTAGATATATAATATATATAAAATAAAGTTATTAGATTTGGATTGACCTCTTCCTATTTGCTGACATTTAAACAAAATGTATAGAATGACATTAGCAAGGCCACCAAGACTGGTAAATGAAGGATGAGAATCATATGAAGAGTCAAATCAAAAGTACCCGAACAAAAATATTCCGTGCTTATAAAGTTATAATGAAAGTGCCAATGCCAAGAGTATAATGAATACAAAGAATAGGCCGCACCATTGTTTCAGTCACTGAACTGTCCAACATTTACACTATTTAGACTATTGCGTGTAAATTAATATGGCGTTAGTGAATTATTCTGAGCATTTCATAAAGGCCTCCATGTTAGGCTATAACAAATCAAGTCACCCATTCATGGCAAACCAAGCTGACGTATTTTGATTTATATATTAAACTGTCCACATAAGATAAAGGCTAAATGGCCAGATCTGTACAGGCTCTTACAGAGTTAGTTCTCAACTGTAGGTTTAGGACTGTAGTACAAAAACCATAACTACAAATCTGTGGGTAAAGATTGTTGGGCAAAGTACACCCATTACCTGTCCATTGTCCTTTCCAGGCATGCGTGTGAGATTTTGTCGATTTCATCCAAGGGAAAGGAAGATGGCACCTGTTTCGTTCAGAGCACAGGTCCAGAGAGTCTCCGTAACCCGTGAAAGTTTGGAGGGGCAGCTGTTGGGATTGTGAGTGGTGCAGGTGAGGAGCTGCCAGGTCTTCTCGTCCGGGCACATAGGACGTGATATCAGGAAGATGGTTGTGTTGGTCCTGAGAGCCTAAGGCAGAAGAAGCATAGACAGATTGGGTCTGCCTGGTCATGTAAAGGCAAGGTGGCGGGCTTGGGCTGTACTCCTCATTGTGTGGCCTCTGATAGGCACAGGAGTCCTTGTAAAGGTGACTGGCTGAGTAGTAATGTTCTTCCCGATTCATGCCTGTAATGCACTGTGCGGGAAGAGCGTCCTGTCGCTGTGCAGCAGACTCCTGTGCTGTACCTGCGCGACTGGCTCCGCTTTAGGGCCTCCAGTAGGTGTGTCACTGGCACCATGTGACCCTGCTTCACCTTAGCCATTGGTGTCACTGTTTACACAAAGAGCCGACAACAAGTTTTCATTCGTGTCTCCTTCGGGGCTCGCCAATAATTGAACAGGGCCGGCCGTATTCAGATCAATGGCTTTAACAAACATCTCTGTTTGCCCATGACTTATCAAGGCTACACCTGCAGTTGTCTCGGGCGAGTGAAGAGACACGAAGTGAGAGAGAGAGAAAAATCTGCCTTCTGTATTCTAGGCTTGCATACTGCAAAAAAAAAGACCATCATCATGTAGTCTAAATTGCTTTATCAAGACATGGTGGATGAAGGAAACAAACTGATGTGTCACAGATATGCAAAGAGATGAAAACAAACCAGTGTTTGCAAACTGACAAATTTAATTGTGTTAAGTTGTCCAGCATTGAGTTAAAACATACTGTCTTGAACAACTTTGTGAATAACTTTGTCCAGAACTGATTTTTTGCTGTTTCTTGTGTCAATTTTGTGAGAAAACCAAATCAAGGTCAGAGAAAAAGCAAGTCATGAGTCACGAGACCTGCTTCACATGCTCACAGCAACGCCTGAGATTTATAAAATGTCGCATCAAATGGCCCATTTAACTTTAACTCTTATGCAGGGTCTGTTATGGACACCAGCGACAATCACCAGAACACATTTTCCTCTCTACCTGTTGCCCCCACGTCCCTCTGAGTTTACCTACCATTAGGCACACCTGCTGTCGGGCCATTAAACTAAAGCTCTCGTGGTTAAATAAAACCAAGATGTTCGAAGTAAACCAATTATAATGGAGTGTGACAAAGAACTCAATTAGCACTAAAACGTATATGGGGATGGACACTGAGCAACCACATTTCACCAACACTGAGAGAATAATGCCCCAAAACAGCCCTCGATCCTGGTCCTGGAGTACTATTGGTCTGCTCAGTTTGGTGTTTTTTCCTTCTTCACCCACTTTAATCTGGTCCAGGGTTGTTAATGAGGTGGGAGCAGGGAAAACACCAAAAAGTGTTCAGGGTGAAAGTGCTCCAGGATTACAATTTAAATGTTTGCCCTAAAATATTGTGTGGCATCGCTTACAGAAAAATCATATTCAATTCAAATCATCATAAGGTCTTCATATGAGATCACATGGAAAACATCATGTGAAGATGCATCTCATCATGGTACGCCTTAAAATTGCATAAGTAAATATGTGGCATCTTACCATCAGTGTGATCCCATGTAAAAAAAAAGAAAACCCAACCCTAACCCAAAGAATACATCAAACCAAATAACCAAAATGTGCAAAACATAACAGGCAAGTGTATAAAAACTACATGTTCTCTGGTTACAATACTAGAGCACAACTAATCATAGGACATTTAAAAAAAAATACATTTAGTCTCGATCATAAAAAAGCAGTTTCTTACACTTCAGGTGCCAAATGCTTAGCAGCAATGTCTAATGTCTAAGGGATCAGCATCTCTGGCCCAATTTGTCAGGTATAATCTTCAGTTCTAAATGTTTAAAAAAAATACCATGATGACGTGCCAATTATGTGAGCCAAACCCATGAGGGTGTCGACATTTCACAGCTCAGCATCCAACCTGTGGAAATGTGTACAGCTAAGCCAGTGTGGTAGACTAGCTTGCCGTATGTTTTCTAAGGGACATCTTTGCTATATAGCTAGAAACATGTATGAATTTTCAATAGCTAGTTAGCTAGATAACACAGTTAGCAAGCTACTTGAACCGCAGCAGCATTTGCTTAAGTTAGCTAGCCAGCTAATGGTGGTGATAACTTCAGGATTTAGCTCACTTGGGTAGTTAACGTAAAGGTTCAAAAACACATTCCTAAGATATAGAGCATGTTGTGTCAATTGTAAGTGTGTAATACACATCACTGATGTAGCAACCATGCTTGCTGTCTGAAATGTACTTCTTTAGTTTAGCATTGGAGCTATAAAGCTAATGTACAGTAGCTGAAAGTACTGTATGCTTATGGGGCCTAATTCAGCAATTAGCAAACAACATGCCACAATAATCACAGACTTGTCTCAAATTATGTTGAGTTGTTTTAGAAATTATTTTCAAACAGAATCATAACCTACGTAGTTAAACTGTGAGGCTTACTATTAGCTGTAACAGTACAAAGCAAAACTAGCCTGTTTTGCATAGCTAATAACCACCATTTTCCTTTATTTCAATTTCTATCTTTATTACGTGAAGTGCCTCTGCTATTTTGTAGAGCTATCTCTTTATGGTATGGTAATGATAATATTTAGACAAAAATGTCATGAGGCAATGATGATTTCAGCATCTAGTTTGAACACTTGCACAATGCTAGGTTTGTATTACTCGTTAGCTTTGCTAGCTTCAGTGAAAATAAAAGACAGAACTTGGAATCCCAGAAATAAAGATACCAATCTGGACTTTTCCTTGTCACTGGAGTGGTACTATCAAGGGGACATGATGAGTCTTAACTAGTAACTATAACTAGGAAAGTGCATGTGGTTTACCTTTAGGCCAATTAGTATTTCGACTAAAGCTTTACAGGCAGATCAAAGGTTCTTAAATTATTTCTAAAGATGAAAGATATATACTAAAGCCACAACAGATGTATCCTTAATAGTACCACCCTAGTGGCAAGGAAAAATGCCACTTTGTTCCGCTTAACATTTACATTTACACATTTGGCAGATGCCCTTATCCAGAGCGACTTACATAATTAACCATCTGCGTAAGGGATAAGAGAGTATTAGGACCATGAATTAACCCTGAGGCTGAAATCACATGATCCCTGAAGTGTTCTTCTTTTCTGGATTGTGTAGTTTTTTCTATACAGTGGGGTCCAAAAGTCTAAGAGCACTAATTAAAATGCTTCTGTTTGATCTTCTCTTTCAATTTAACACAAGTGTTTTCATTGCAAATGATACGATCAGCAATAACCTGAGTGAAAAATAGAATCTTCTTAGTATTTGGTCTGTCCTCTTTTTGTTTTAATCACAGTGTGCACTTGAGCTGACAGACTCCACAAGTTTGTGTAAAACCTGATGATCCATTTTAAATCAAATCCATCGGTGAGTCGTCCTTCAGTGCGAGGGATAAGATGTGACCTTTTGGAGACAAACGAGTCAACATGGTCAATATCACGAATTTGCTTAAATTTAAATAGTGACCTAGAAAATAAATTGTAAAAATCAAAAAGTCAGGATGTCACACACTTTCTGGAATTTAAAAAAATCTAAAACTTTGTTTATTTCTAGTTTTAATACAGTAAAGAAATCTCATATTTTTAATGTGGTCTCAGATTTTTGTTTGCCACTGTATATTTTGGAATATTGAATTAAATTACCGTCTTTGTGAACGCATAATGGTCATCCTGTTATATAAGACACAGTGAATATCTATTTTGAAAGAGAAACCTAGAGAACAATATAGTACAAGTTTGCTTTTTGACCTGTCTGTGGCTTTCCAGTACCCAGAACATCTGTGATACAATGCTGTGTTTGCCTGTACCTCTTCAGACGCTATAATGGCACTTTTTCGTATCTAAAATGGGGCTCTCGATGTTGCGCCATAAAAGTACGAGCGAATCCATTCCTCTCACACCAGCCGCATGTAGCACAGCTTAATGGTGTTTATATATGACTTTCGTTTGAAAGGGAAGGAAATAGTTATCCGTGGTGATTACGGCAATGCTGGAGGCGCACAATGAGGTTTATGAAGCGTGAGAGAGACGGCGCGGTTTGATGGCACATCTACAGACGTTACGAGAGCCTTAATGGTCTTAAGTGATATGGAGAGGAGCGTTGCCCAGCCAGCAATGAAAATACAAAATTTTAAAAAGCACTGCTAGGTAAGCTCAGGTGGTGATTAAAAAGCTTTTACAGAAAAAGAAAAGGATAAATCGCGGAACTGTTTACAGTAGGGTGGGTTCGGGGTGTTACGGGGACATCAGGAAATATGGCACATGCAAGTCATAAGCGGAAACATTCGTGATGATTTAGTTTCTCACTAAGCAACAATTTCTAAATAATAGTAATGATGATAATTAAAATGCGTAGAGTGTTGCTCCACCTCAAAAAAATTAAAAGCAGTCTTCAATGTGCTGATGGATAAGACAACATACACTTACGAATTATGAACAGGATGGTACAAGAAGGCTTAGAGCTTACCATTACTTCATAAACAATTATCTTTAACCTGAACCTTGACTGAAGCATTTCACTGAACTTTCAGAAAATAACTGTATGATTATTGGTTCCCTGGGGTGGTTCCCCTTTTCCTAGAAAGGTACACGTAAGTATCGCTACAGCTTTTCGTTAAAAATTAATTACGTACCTTAAATCATTTCTTAATCCATAAGAATATACACATTTCTAAGTGAAATATACACATACAAAGGATAAGGGTACCAGACCAGTGACAAGGAAAGGTACAGTTCAGTACCTGTTTTCCCAGAGCTTGTATATCTATGACTCAAATGCAAATACTGAACGCTTTCATATCTAAAATTCTGCATGCAAAAAGGGTTAATGGGTCTTTTCATTGTTGATTCATAAAACAACAAATCTACATATTCACCAAGATGTGATATTTGTACTCTGAAAAGGAACAGACATGTTGTGCCAAGATTGATTTTCTAAAATTTTCCACTCCCGCTTTCGAGACGGAGTGACAAACAGAAAATGTCTGATTTAAAAAAAAAAAGAAAAGAAAAGAAATCAACTGCAACTGCGTTTCTTGTTCACATTTATAAGTTAAAAGAACCTTTTAAGGAATTATATATTTTTAAGTAATAATTTTTTTTTTAAATCTCGTTCTGGCTTTCTGACAAAAAACGTGCTAGCTAAAAATATTTGATAGCTGACGTTGGCTTTCTATAATAAATAAAAGACATAGGCCGTAATTTAAACATTACATTAAATTCCTACCTTAATATATTTACAAGTATCATGATGTTAGCTAATTTTGGTAGCTAATAGCTAATAATGATCATGTATTCTCTGTAATGTTAGCTCAGATTATAGCACTGGAGTCTTAGGGGTTTTATAGACAAAAGGCACTGCTCGAAGCTTCTTTTGTGCTGATTTGAAAGAAAGCTGTTCACACCCAGTCATCATTATAACCTGACAGTAATCAAGATCACTATTTTCCCCAGAATTAGGTTTAAAAAAAAATCAACTCAGCATGCTGGGTCAACATCCTAACCCAACCCCACTGGGTAAAAACAACTCATTTCCAAATGGACCCAAATTGGACTATTTTTTAAACCAATTTATTATAGAAGGTATATTTAAGATACTTGAATAAGACATCTGAGACTCTCAAATAAAACAGTCTTTTGGTCATTTTGATGCATTTTCAGGGCAAAGGATAAACTACAGTTTGTCTTGTCTTGTTCTTATGGCTTCCCTTGATGTTTGGGGCCTTAAAAAATTTTTTGAAAATGAAATCATCATATCAATATCATATAACTCTTGAAAACTGTAGATATCCACTAAACACTTTTGGAGAGATCCTAAAAAGTCCACTCTGCAGGATTTAGAGGAATCTCTAAGCAGCCGAACCCTAACACTTTTTGGATTTCACTTTTTTACAAATGGCACAATGAATCCAAAAGAAAGATGATGAAAAAGAAAGGAAGGCAAGGAAGAAGAAAGAAGAGGAATCAGTGTTTGCTGGTGCTGGCTAACACGTTTGAGAACCCACATTTTGAAAAATGGAGTATCATACTTATTATTCAGCACAGAAAAAGAAAGTGTGTGTGAATGTAAGTAGTTGGAAGTACATTACAGGCACCTGAAGGCCACCGTATGCTCTAATACACACAGTCTAATCCTACATAGTGGACCTTTAAAGAAATGAAGATCACTTTTGGCAAGGGAGCTCATGTCATGCAACAAATCATCGATGGAGATCATCATGCTGAACATTTTATCAACAATAGATATGTATAGTGCAAAAGTTTGTACCCCTGATTTTGTAACAAATCTGTACATAATTATTATAAGCAGCGTAAGAGGTTGAAGGCGGTTAGAAAGTAACTATGCAAACTATTTTCCTTTGTAAAATCTTAATCCACTATTTGACCATTTTTTGACTTGGAAAAATGAATACCTATTTTGTGGTGGAAACCTTTTTCCCTTCCTTTAAGACAATAAGAGCGGGAGACTGGCGAGTTAACACATACATACCTAATCCGTGTCAGAGTGAGGCGATAAAACCTGCTTACCCAGTGGCGACAAACGAAAGCCTGCGCAAACACTGTAGAACTGAGAGTAACGCAAAAGGAATGATAATGACATTTCGATTGAATTCAAAGTCGTCCGTGGAAGAAACATAACCACATCATAAATCACACCGTTTGACAGAGGTTGCAAAATTTGTAAAGAGAAAGCAAATAAAAAACGAGTGAGCTGAAGGAGCCTCAGCGTGGTCGTGTTTGTTGACAAAAGTGGCTCCTTTAAAACATTTTGTTTTCTGGGAGCATTTAATGATTAATTCATGATTTGAAATTACACAAGTGATGAGTGGGACTGCGTTACAGTTAGTCGGTTTCAGATGTTCGTGTCAAAGAAAGTGAAACACTCCGAGCAGATTTGCTTCACAGGTTCATCAGCACGGGTTCTTCTTCCTCCTCCCCAAAGTAAGTATACCCTCCACTCAGGGAGCTATGAAACGTTGAAGGTTTTTACAATGTCGAGATTAGACAGGTATATTTTATTTGCATATTTTAAGCTTATTTGTGGTACTGTGACACAACTGTAGACAAAATTATATCACACAAAAACATTCAATTTTTTATTTGCTTTCTCTTTCCGTGGATTTGCATGAAATCTCTAAAGCCGATGACATTCAAGAAAAAGAAATCAGTAAAGACAGTTGTACAAAATTCTATTTTAGCATCATTGATGTGTAACAGTGGACTTAGTAAGTGAATAACAGTACCAGAAGCCGTGAGAAAACGTGTGTAGAATATTTATGAGATCTTATAATATTGCTCAACTATGCAGTATACAGCAATAAAAATATCAAGTTCAAGCTACAACGGCATATAAGGACCACCGAAAGTTTAAAAAAAAAAAAAAACACCACACTACACCTGACAGAGAAAACAGCAATCCAGACATGATGACTTGGGACTGATTTGTACTTCTGAACCTATCTGTAAATCTGTAAACACATACAGGCGTCAACGCGCAGACATTCACATCTGCCAGTAGATTAGCTCACAGTGTGAACGTGTGCACTAGGGGGCACCGGCACCAAACCGGAAATTACAGGAAAACAACAAAAGCCTGGTGGAAAGAATTTGAACCTTTGAGAACACTGAAAATGACTTGCTTTATTCAGTTGCACCTCCAATTTGCCCTAACTGAAGTGCAGCTTGTCATGTACAGGATTTATTCAGTCCAAGACTCGTTTACTTTAATGACTCGTTCAAAAAGAATGAAATCAGTCATGAATGAAACATATCTATTCCACTGTAAAAAAAACATTAAATCGTTCACATAGGACAAAAGTAATGACCCCCTCTAACAGGAGAAGGAGTTGGGGGTGTATCTGTGGTAGATGGTGCCCTGCAATGGCCAAGCTGCATTACTGGATGACATGAACGAGACGGTTTTTCTTTTCTTTAAAGTTTTTGTCTGTCATTTTTAGCCCACTGTGAGCTTTTATGGAGGTTTTGTGGGTGTCATCTTTGTGTTTTGTATCTCACAGGTGAGTATGAAGAATTGGTGTTATTGAAACATTTGTAAGACTGACAAGAAACTTTAGTTTGGCTTGTTCAATTATGTTCAACTGTTTTCTTGGGATAAACTGAATTAAAAATTCCTGCCAAAAGATACATAAAAGAAAACATTGTGTCTTCTACAGGTATCTGTACCACTGTCGTTAGCCAATCATTGCCTCACTGATCATTTTCGGTATTGATACAACAACACAGGAGACGAACTATCTGAAACACATTAACCCAGCTATAGTAATCTAGTTCTCAGAGACACTTTAGCCTGTTGGAAAATATCACAATTAGCAAATATGGCATTTCTCTTCAACAATATATGAAGAGCCATGTTAAGATTTTAGAGGTGTGCATGTCAGCTTTTCACATTCCACTAAACCCCTCTCCTGTTTCTCTTGCATTCTAGTGAAAGTATAAATCAGCCCTTACAGTGTACATTTCATTCTGTAGAAAAAGTAATGCATCATTTTCGAGTCCTGTCACTGGATCTTTTCGTTGTGAGACGTTCTCTGATGGGTGACCTGGAACGAGTTCTATTTGTTTGGTTGGTGTGATGAAGGGAATAGCCCGTGGATGCTAATTCACTCGTGGATGAATCACGGGGCCTTGAATCCCGGGAATGAGAACGAGGACGCGCTCTTTTTTGCTTTTTGTCTTTTCTATAGGAGTGTTCTCTATCTTCAGGGCAGTGACGTGACCCCTGATCTCCCTCTTCGCTTCCGTCTCTGGTTCCTCTTGCCGTAGCTGACCGGCTCCCAGATTGGCGCTCAGCAGCACACGGGCGCAGGGTGTTCATCAGAAAGCGTTTATTGGTGCTTCCCAGAGGGCACTTCATCCTACAGTCATAAAGTAAATTCATTTTAATTGGTAGGGTTTCATCTTTACCAAGACAACTGGAGAGAAAGTATAAAATTCATTCAGGGTAGTGATAAGAGGAGGACTTACCACCCGGATGGACCCATGGTCTCTGCACGCACTCTGCCTCTATTGGCCTCTTTGAGGAGCTCCTCCACTGCACGTCTGTATGGGAGAAAGCAGCGTTACGTCACTTTCTAATCTATGGACACCAGGAACAAGACTGCACCGAATGAAGGACCTCGCAGGCCTCCAACATCTGTTACATGTTGAAATTTGTGCCTTTCCTTTTTCTCACAAATGTTTAAAAAGTATACTTACAGCACTTTGTATCTGTGCCCAATTAATATAAAGCTGTCATGGTTGCAAAAAATGGGCTTCATTTATCTATCTTTTAGTCATGTTGTTTGTAAACGTTTTCCTTACATGAAAGATAGGTTATAAATATAGGAGGATGGATGGATGGAGGACCTTTGAGAGGCACACAAAATATCCGTGACATACATATTACACAAATAGTGATATAAATTTTTTAATGTTCAGAATAAAATAATAATAATAACATTATGTAAAATTCTGACCATGTGGTGTGTCATCACAATTAAATAAACAATTATCCAAATAAACCCACTTGCATATGCAAATTAGAACGCAAACAGGTGCATATTAACGATCCACTGCTTTATTTGCAAATTTGAATAAACGTACTAAAATGTAATAGAAATATACTCTTATACATACGTATACAAATTAGGTTCCGAAGAGTAAACGCGAAAACACACCCTTTAACAGGTTCTCGTTAAAAATAAGTGTTGCATTTTGGAAGGAAAAAATAATAGTATAATAAACTGAGCTACCTTGGAAGGGAGCAACCTAGCTAGCTATCTAAACTGAACTTAGTTTTAAAGTAGTATCGCGGATATTCTGAACCAAAACACGTTCATTTTTAACAATTAAAGGTCACCTACCTTTCCAATTCATCATCATTCACAGCCATTACGCAAAGAACATGTAAATAACGTCGACATTTATTAGCGATTCATTTTGTATTTGCAAACTGTTTTGGTTTTGTGCAATGAGGACCCGAATAGGACCTAGTTTACCAATGTCTAACGGATTTCCTGTTTCAAATATTAAAACAAATTACAAATTACTTTGTAATACATAAACTTGTACAAAAACAGTCTATATGTTAATTTGATATATTGCAAAAATTGTGTTCTAAGAAAATAAAGCTTTAATAATCCTAAACAATCGTCGTATTTTAATCAGGCACTATTAATGGCACGCCTTTCAGTTTGACAACCTTTGACGCTACCATGAAGGAAAAAAAGAGACGGAAGCTGTCCAATCACAGTGCAGCGCTGTGGATAAGGGGCGTGGCCATGCCAGAGGAGCACAGGATCCACGGAGCGCATAGAGACCTTCCGAGACCGAAGCGGATGCTGCGGATGTGACCGAAATCCTTAATATCGTCCCTTTTCGGGACAGGAATTTATCGCTTGGAGGAAGCGCACCATAAGGTAGAATAATATCTTGCATATTCAGCATGTTATTCTTAATAAAATTGTCAAATCGAGGCTGTTAAATGAGACGTCACTGTCGGTCTCTGTACAGGCTGTACCGACACATTTACGACGGTCATAAATAAGATTAAAAAATTAATGAGAGATGAGAGACGAGTGTCATATATATATATATATATCCAAATTTGCATTAAATTCCCAAAAGAAAAAAGGCTCAAATTGATTATATCGATTTAAATGTGTCTGTAGCTATAAGATTGAAAGGTGTCATTATTTATATCCTGACTTGGCAATTACCTGGAATTTGTATATACTGAGTTAATTTCATGATGCTTATGATCAGACAAATTGACATCATCAACAGCCAAGGGCAAGAAGGAAAATGTATCTGTTATCCACAATAGCAGCATGATGACATGAGAGAGAGAGAGAGAGAGAGAGAGAGAGAGAGAGAGTTGATGGCAAATAGAATGATACAACAATTGCAGAAAGTTGAGACCTTTTTTTGCTCTTCAATCTTCAAATCTTACCAATGTGTGACTTTCTAGGTCATGTCTTATGCAGGAGTTGACATTTTTGGTGACTTTTACAGTTTACTAACAAAGCTGCATTTTGATTACATGTCCTTGTGCTTAGTATTGCTATGATATTGCTCATATGGTGGACTATAAACCACCAGCATTAATAAATGTTATACAGTGTGTTCTCTGAGTAAACACAATTTAAAATATGATGAGATGTCCAAGTAGAAAACATGCACTGAATGGAGTATGTAATGTAATGTCCTCTCTTGTGATGCACATACTGCATCCAGGCCCTTGGTAGAATTAGTCCTCAGTCCTATTTATTTATTAATTATATGCACAGGCAGTTTAGTAGCCTAAATACAATGATACAATGTACCAGTGTACGAATGGTTCGTTACTACAACACACACACACACATACTCACAAAACGCATCCAATCAGGAAGAAGGTGCAGAAGTATCAGCACTCAGACCATCAGGCAGCTCAATAACCTTATTAGGAACACTTAAAATGTTGAAAACACAGACATCTAGTGTTACTGTACTTTAGTTTTAGACCCTATAACATAAAACAGGCTGCATTCTATATTGCATATGTTTTTTCTATTTCCCCTTTTAAAACCCATGTCTTCATTTACAACAATGCAGAGCAATAGATGCAATAAAGTGTCCTTGGAATACCGTGGAATTCTGTGTGTGTGTGTGTGTGTGTGCCTGTGTTTGTTTCTGTGTGATGAGACGATGACAAGGCTTTGTTATGGGAACAGAGGAGCCTTGTATCCTCATGAATTATGCATATGCAGCTGCAAGATAAAGAGACAGAGACATGCAGTTACAGAGATAAAGACACAGCAGACTCCTGGTCTGTGTTTTTCTTTCTTTCATTCTTTCTTTCTTTTTTCATTTTTTTTGTAAAAAACCATGATGGTGGCCACGGATACTGGTTGCCATGGATACTCAGGAAGGAGGAATGGAGGTACAGTTGTCTAGCTGCTCGCTGCTAAAAGGTTTGGACAGCATAAGCTATTGTTGCTTAAGTGATATCATAGTAATTGTTTGCTTTTGCAATAATGATATTGTAGAAATGTCCTATGTAGTAATCAGTAATCTGCAAAATGTTGGTGCTGTAATCTTCCTGAACAATCGGAGATGCTCCAGATGAGTGTTTCTTTGTTTCAGATGCACATGATCTAACAAAAGGAATCATTTCTAGGTAGTATAGTCTGATTAAGCTGTAAGCTTGAGCTTTAATGCCATTATTAATTAAGTTGTAAGTGAAAGTGTAAGGACTCACCAGTGGAATATAATGTACTGAATAGCATATTTTAATGACAGTTTGTACTTCTGGAATTATGATGTGATAGTTTGTTAAGACTGAGCTATGAGTATGTCTGCTGAGACAAAGGTAGGTCTTAAATCAAAATGTCATTTTGTCAAATTAATGTACTGCATAAAATACAAAGATATACCTAGATTTACATGCATTTCCATTCATTTTACAGTCTCGGTGCTTGCTAAACTTTTACAACAGTTCATGATATCATTATTAATTTATTTAGTTATATATTTTATTATATATGTGTTTCGACACTTCGATTTGACTTGCACGGATGTTCAAGGCCCATTTATTATAATTAAATTTTTCAATATAATAATAGAAGAGGTTTTAATATCTGATGATACATAAAATTGAGAAGTTTGAAACATCACATGCTGCGGGTGATAATTTGTGTTTAGTGTTCATAAATTATATCAGTGGATTGGAATATACAGTATGTAGAGCAGTGGTCACCAACCCTGTTCCTGGAGATCTATCTTCCTGAAGATTTTAGCTTCAGCCATAATCATGGCCACCTGACCATCTAATCATTGCCTTAAGAAGTTCTTGATCAGATAAAAGATGTGTGTTCAATTTTGAATGGAGATAAAACCTGCAGGAAGGTAGATCTCCAGGAACAGGGTTGGTGACCAGTGGTGTAGAGTGTTTTGGGTCAATATTGGCTAAATGTAAATATTCTATATTGGATATTTAGAAGTGAGGCATAATCCAAACTGAGAATAAAGGTTCTTGTTCAAGGGCTCAGCAGCTGCAGTCCTGGAATTCGAACTCCCACCCTTCGAGTAAGCAGTGTAGAGTGTTAACCAGTGCACCATTATCTCACTTTATCTCTCTCATGCTTTCCCTAAGGCCCATGGAGCAGACAATCCCATAAGCAGTAAGCTGAGTGTGTCGAGAGGCGCGATGGGCAGCCTGGGTGAAGGTGTGGATGCCAGCATGGTTAGCGAGGCTCTCCTGGAGGCCCTGTGTTCGGAGTGTGGGCAGATTCACCGCTCCTGGGAGAACCACCTGTACAACTACAGGCTGGAGGTGGACGATGACTTGGTGTGTCAGATTTGCCTGCAGCCCCTGGTGCAGCCCTTGGACACGCCGTGCGGCCACACGTTCTGTGCACGCTGCCTGCGCAGCTTCCTGCAGGAGCGTGACTTCTGCCCACTGGACCGTGCCAGGCTGCAGCTGCAGGGCTGCAGACGCTCCAGCATCCTGGTGCACAAGCTGCTGGATAAATTGTCTGTCACGTGCCCGTTCACACTGGTCTGCACCCTCAGCATGCCACGCTGTGACCTGGAGGCACATCTCAAACACAGGTACACACACACACGCACACACTACGTAATTCACAACTACTTCTCAGACAACAGATCAGTATCACATCATTTGGAAATGTATTTGACAAGTTCTAAGAAGGTTAAATTATAACATTAGGGAAATAACATTGCTGCAATGTTCTGAAAACATATACTAGAACAGAACAGTTTTTCAAAAAGTTATGGTTATTGATTTTATGCTTTGGACATGGAAATGTGACACATGATACAGACACATGATACACTGTTCAAGTGCTTAAAGTGGTGAGAACGCTGTTGCCAGGCACCAAACTAGCTAATCACTTAGGCTAATCCGGATAGCATGTTTTATACTGTTTTATACCATAATGTAAAGGCACAGTGCCTAAAAAAATGGGACAGGATTGTCAGGAGTATCATTTTCCTTAGATCTGTTGGTAAATTCCTACGAAATGGTTCAGAACAACTAAAATTTCAAAAGAGTGCTTACTTAGCATCAACTGCTAACTGCACTGGCTCTGATAATGTTGTCTTGAAGTTTCATAAAATCATCTCATTGATTCATTCATTCCAAACACCTAAAAAATTACAGATTCACATTCAGAATTTACATAAGTTGTAACATTCAGGAAAAAAAACTAGCAAATAAAAATGGCTGCTAACACACACATTCACACACACACACACACACACACACACACACACACACACACACACACACACACACACACACACACA
>JAQQZR010000019.1:13294220-13309214 GCA_030068235.1 Notoglanidium macrostoma
TAGGGAAAAGTACATCTTGTCAGTGTTTTCAATGTACCAGAAAGTCTCCTAATAGGCAACAAAGGGCTCTAAATATTACAGACTGCTGCTTTAATACTTCCAGGAATAGAACATTGTCAGCAAAATGTCTTAGTGACTGACCACCAATGTATTTCAGAGAACGACAGTTCTTCAAGCGCTCAGTCGATGAATCTGCATGTTCTAATAGCGGTGTGTGTTTATGCATTCTCATGAATGAAAATTTCATCAATATTTCTTTTGCATTTGTTAGTCAATTAATATTCAGCTGATATTGTTACAAAGTTGCTTTTCAGGCATTACACCTCTCACTCTGTCCTTTACCTCTCTTCCTCCAGGTGAACAATGTAGACATCAGTAACACGCCGCATAACTTCGCCCGTTCCACACTAGCTCGCCCATGTGCCACACTACAATTGACCGTCCTCAGAGAACGCCGTTGCAGTGCCCGGCCACCCCCCGTGCCCGCTGTTTCTGCCCCTGCAGTGCCAGAGGGCAGCCCAGGCAGCCTGCGCATCACCCTGCACAAACGGGACTCGACCGAACAGCTGGGAATCAAACTGGTGCGACGCACAGACGAGCCCGGTGTGTTTGTACTAGAACTGCTGGAGGGGGGGTTGGCCGCCAAGGATGGACGCCTGCACAGCAACGACAGAGTGCTGGCAGTGAACGACCATGACCTGAGGCACGGCACACCTGAGCAGGCAGCTCAGATTATACAGGTAGAGAGAGGAGAGATTCGTGTGAATGGGATGGTTAGAATGGTAATTTTTAGAAAAGAGCACTCCCTGGAAGAATTTCAATGAAGAATCCTACAGTAGAGGGTTTCCCATTTCAGGAAAGATTCTAAATATGACATATACAAGCGCTGTTCAGAAATAAATGCCACAGAGATACTTCCTTTATAAATATTCAGTGTGTATTGGTGACTGGGATCTTGAACAGAACAGAAAAGCCACAGATGTGGACATTTTTTACTTTCTTGCGGACAGATATGAAGAAAGGCCATTTATGAAGATAAGAAAGCGTGCTCATGTGGCGAAACACATGCACACCTATAATTTAATGCATTAAAATCACAACACTAGTTTGGACTACTCTCAGATGCCATACATATTAATGAGGAAAAAAACATTGTTGATTATTTGTGTAATCCTTTTTACGTCAGGATGAAATTACAGTCAAGGCAAACTTCCAACTTCCGAAAATAGCATTCACTTCTTGGCTGAACTCATAATCATCACTTAGAAAATGTTCTGAAAATGCTATGTCAGCAGATCATGATGTCACATTTTAAACAAATGTGCCAGAAAAATCACAATGGCTTTTACAATTACAGAAGAAGTATAAAGCGTAGTAATACTGGAAGTTTCACTGCAAATCTGTGCAAACTCGTTTAAAGTGTCTGCTTTTCAAATTATCATTACTAGTAAAAAATTTTATAGATTTTTATATCACATGAATGAACTCAAAATATTCTCCACATCCCAAACAGTAAAATACTAATGTGAGATGGGGGAAGGGGGCGGGGCTTCCAGGGAGTGTCAGTTAATATCTGAGAGTTTGAGACACCTACGCAACTGTCAATCATTCCACATTCACATATTGATTGGCCCATGTACCATTTTTCTTTTGGGAAGAAAGTGCTTTGGAGGAAGCATGTGTGAGCCTTCAGTGAACCCGGTTGGTAGTTGTCATGTGATGGGGAGAACTAGCTGATGGGTTGAAAATGGGATTTTAAAAAAACATCTTAGTCCTGATTGGGTCTTGCTTAAACATTAATGCCTTCCTGTGCACAAAAGAGGTCAGTGAGGTTACACTTGGCAGAAGCCACAACGGCAGTGGTTTGGCATTAAACTTTAAGGCATTAAATAGCATTAGACACTGATGTCGTTGTGGTTACTGTAACACTTCAGGCCAGTGGAGAGAGAGTGAATCTGCTGATCAGCAGGCCTGGCAAACAGACCATGGCTGTACACACGGGCTCGAGCTCAGCCCGCGATAGCTGGTGCCATGAACACTTCCTGCCTCCGGCGCACCACACGGCTGTGCCAAATCCAACACCGAACCTACAGCTCAGTCGCTCTTCCACATACAGGGTGAGTTTGTGTATGAGTGTGCGTATGTACATGTGTGTGTGGATATTGCAAATTCCAGTGTTCGACAGTGTTAGGATGTTACAGCTCTCTCTCTGTCTTACCGCAACTCTTATTTTGCCTCGACTTTGTCCTCAGTAGTAATTAATGACTCCTTTTGGATGGATCAATGATGTGATTGATGGTGTGGAAGCAGCAGTCCTGAGACTCTAGATATAGCAAGAGTCACATCTTAATCCAGCTTTACGCGGAACGATTTTTATTGAACGATATTGCTGTTGGAAACCAAAATCGTACGTCATAAAACAATTTTTTTGAGTTGAAATCAGCTGATGTAGAATGCTACAATGTTGAAATCTGAGAGTGTGAGTGCTCCTACAACATCTGTAAAAGAAACATTGGATTTAAAAGAAGAGTTGTTGGCATCAGAGAGCCACTGTTTGATATCTCAGCATAAAATAATTGACAGATGAAAATTTATTATTACCTCAAGGTCAATTTGATACTACCATGTTCTCCTCCATGAACGTGTTTTCTGGTTTGAGAGGAATAAAACAAAAGAATCAACTTTGGGGTGGTAACAGTGACTCTACTGCATCACACCACTTTGTAACAAAAAGTGTTTTATTCTTTAGTTGGAGGTTACACACAGAGTAGAACGTCCGCAGTGTGCTCTTTTGCATTTTCTGTAATAGAGCAGAACAGCAGAGCTAACAGCATAGTATAACCTTGGATATTTCTACATATTATATAAACATGCATTGTGTAAAGGAGAGATGTTCTTAGGGCATGCTTAGAATTTTAGTAATTCCCTCTTCCTCTCTGATATGTAATTTGTTTTTATGTTAGGACCTCTCTCAGTGTGTCACATGCAAGGAAAAACATATCACTGTGAAGAAGGAGCCGCACGAGTCCCTGGGAATGACCGTGGCTGGGGGGCGGGGCAGTAAAAGTGGCGAGCTGCCCATCTTCGTCACGAGTGTCCAACCGCATGGCTGCCTGTCACGGGACGGACGAATCAAACGAGGTCCGTAGATAACAAGTAAACTTATAAGATTGCATTAATACAGATGGAAATATTGCAAATCACAGTTTTTTGGAAATGAATTGATTTTATCACTTTATTATTTTCAAAACGGCACAATAATAATAAGAATTATAATAATATATTATAAAGCATATTTTATACATTTAAAATGATTATGAAAATGCTTTAAATGTCACAAAAAATAAACCCTAAAAAACCAAAATAAGTAACATAATGTATAATTAATAATAACTAATAATAGAATAATAAACTAAATAATAAAACTAAATACCCACATTAAAATAAATATTGTCAACTCTAGAATTATTATTTTTTTTAAAGGGCAAATATACCATTATTTTAGAAAAAGCTCTCATGAGAATTGTATAAATAAGCAATATCTTAATATTTGTGAGTGAAATTTATTTTAAGTCATTTTCCCTCTTCTTTTGAGGGGTGCCAGTAATTTTGTAACTGTCTGTAAATAAAGCAGAACTGCTTAAAATATACTTGTAGACAATAATAAAATAACAAATAACACTATGATTAAGTACTGAGGTCATGATGCTAATGTGTTCCATGTGAAGGCCTTTCTCTGCTGTGTGTGTGTCTTTAAACTCGGCTCATTAACCTTCACTTCACTGTGTGCTCAGGAGACGTGCTGCTGAGCATCAACGCTCAGGACTTGACATCTCTGAGCCACAGTGATGCGGTGGGCACGCTGAAATCCAGCGCTGCTTCGTGTTCTGTGCAGCTGCGGGCGCTGGAGGTGAGCATGGTGGACGAGCCGGGACAGGACGAGGGCCTTCTGCCTCACCACGAGAGCGACTATGACGCCAGCTGGTCTCCGTCCTGGGTCATGTGGCTTGGCCTGCCCAGGTAAGGCTTCAGTTCCTGTTGGCTTAATGAAGGAACGCAATGTGAAATCCTGTGGGAGCTGTTAAAGGAATGAGGAAGATGAATAGCGCTGCTTTTAGCTCATCTGGTCCCCGAAGACACAGATCCACGACTGCTGTTTAACAGGATGTGCTTTTTCAAAGCGTTTCTATTTTCGGACCGGTAACAATTGTTCTGCTGGGATGCTTTAAAAATAGCTACCTGGCCTCGGTGAGCAGCGATCCGAATAAAATGACACCAGGGAGAGTGACGTGGCAGAGAGCCATGAGTGTTCTGGGTGTTAAGTTCACCTCTATATTCCTCGTGTCCTTAACAGTGTGTCATCAGAGACAAAGGAAGGGACAGAGATGAGACGAGACGAGAACGTGGAGCTATTTTGATTAAGAGGACTCGAGAAACGCAAGTCACATGTTTGAGATTTAGGCCAAAGGATTATGTGTCAGCGTGTGTGCAGTCAGTTCATCAGCTGAAAGTGTTGTAAATCACAAACTCTCCCTATGAGGCTGGGACACAGAGGGCTTTCAGCCTCCTCCATCTCTCATTCACTGTGCCTCTCTTCCGCAATCCCTCTCTCCTCTGCCCCTGTCTCTCTCCTTCCTTTCTAGTGTTGTTGTGCCAAATCACCTCCATCCAATCTTCCTTCACTTCCCCATCCTCCCAGTCCGCAGCTGTCCTTTCTTCTTTGACCATCTGTAGACCTGACTTTCATCTCTGCTTTTTATCTTCTCTCTGCGTGATTCCTTCCTTAAGAAATCTTTCCTGAAAATGCCCATTTCATGCCTTATAAAAATCCCAAAAGCAGGTTGTCTCTCAAAAATAAAAAAGGTAATATGTAAAAGGTAAATGTGCCACAATCAAGAAAAAAGCCTGCTGTTTGTGTGTTGAATAGCAACTGCAATGAAACCTTTGACAAACCTTCCCCTTCTCCTCTATTTTCGTTGGGCACCTTGCGCACACACATTCACACCTTGGCATAGCCAATCCTCCTACCTGCATAAGAGGAAACTAGAAAATGGAGGAAACCCATACAAACATTGGTAGAACATATAGATAGTAACCTGAGATCTAGTGCTAGCAGCATCGTTTCCCTTTGCGTCATCCATATGGCGTGTTTGTTGCCTAAAAAAAGTTGTCACTGTGGTTAAATTCACATATTATTTACTCTTTGTTATTTCCAGCTACCTGAATAGTAGCCATGAGATTGTCCTACGCCGTAGTCACCCTGGTAGCTGGGGCTTCAGTATTGTTGGAGGTTATGAGGACAACCATATTAACCAGGCGTTTTTCATCAAGACCATTGTGTTAGGAACTCCTGCCTATTACGATGGCCGCCTGAAGTGAGTCCGACATTCAAACTACTACTTTTCTTTTTACTAATGCCTAAGTGTACTCATAAAATGGCCTTGAAACATCTTTATACCTCATAAGAAATGAACTAGCTAGCCAACAAGTTAATTCCTACTGAAAACTAGCTTGCTTTTTTTTTCTGGGATTTCTGCAGGACAATCTCGATTTGCATCGTTACCTGTAAAAATATAACACAATGATTAACATTTTCTGCTTCATAAACAAGCTAAATTAGCTAGATAGCTAGATTAGCACACAGTTTCTGTGTGTTAATTTGCATTGGTAGGTTTGATTAAGCTATTTCACGAGATCACAGGCTGAGCTACTATGTCGCTATGCTGTATAACTACTACTCTGTTTAGCGCTCCAAATATTCTCATCTGTATTCAGATGTAAGCCTGCAGCAGATGTGACCTAAATCTGATATTTTTTTTCTTTCTTTTTTATATTATTAAATGTACTTATGAAATGCTTGAAAACAGACCAGGCTGTTACTAAGGATGAATGAATGAACAATGCGTCACAGTGCTTTGTTTGCTGAGCAAGCTTCATACCTGATCACTGACTCGCACCTGCATTTATTCTGAGTAAAAATTGTATTAAACATTTAATAAATATATTTAAAATATCACATTTTTGAGTGTTATTTTCTCTGATACTCTGATCAAAGCTTAATGGTGGCTCTTATTCCTGTCTCTGTCCTCAGGTGTGGTGACATGATCGTGGCTGTGAACGGACTTCCCACAGCAGGTATGAGTCACTCGGCCCTCGTGCCCATGCTGAAGGAGCAGCGCAGTCGGGTGGCGCTCACCGTCGTCTCCTGGCCTGGTAGCCTGGCGTAGTTTCTCTATCCTCACATCCAAGCGTTTTATCATTCCTGTGCCCCTTCTGCTCTGCCACGGATGCCATAGTGTCAGTGTGAGTCTCAAAAACTTGAACGCTTCACTCAATGCTGAATAAAACCTGGCCTTAGAGAACCCTGCCACACCCACGAGGGAGGCCCCGCCCCTCTGGAAAGCAACCTTAAGGCCTTCTCATGACTCCACCCTGCCAGGGGTTTTATATATAGATGTTATCTATATCTTGTGTGTGTGCGTGCGCACGAGTGTGAACACAAGTGAGGATGTTTGAATATGTGTATGTGTACAGGTGTTTAATAAATAAATCTTTCCCACAGACATGTGCATGATAAAGCTCAGTGTTTGCAGTGTGGGCGTGAGGCCATGGCTTAAAGAGTCGGGTTGATTTATGTAAGCCTTCAGGAGTCACGTCTGGCCGAGTGCACATCTGACCTGGTTTTTAACGGAGATTATCGTCCCAATTCAGCAGCGAAAACTAACTCAAACACTAAAAACAAGCTTTACATGCCATGGCTTATGCGACACGATTTATTGTTTAGAATACATTTAGCAGGTTTAAAGGCAAGCCGACGGTACGACCAGGACCAGTCTTAAAGCTACACACAATTTACTAAACAGAACAGCTCTCCAATCTAATATAAATTCCTCCTCCCCTAGAAGAGAGACTCAACTGGTCCAGCCTCCTAGACAAACTTGCTAGGTCATATTCTTTGATGACTGAAAATTAAAAAATCAATTTAGACTAACTCTGATGAGATTGGGTAATTTAAAGGGCTGCATCCTCCAGTGCAGGAGGTCATAAACAAAAAGAAATAAAAGTTTAAGTACAACATAATTACCTAACTTTTAAAACTGTCAAATAGTTTCTTTAAAATACAAAACCATGGATATACTACACTATAGTCGTCGATAGTTAGACAGCTACATTGTTAATCCACATGCACATTAAAATACAAATCCTGTCAGACTATAGGCAAGTTGCCAAATTGTGTTTTGTGGACACAAACCCAGAACCGAACCACTTTTGTCCCCACATTGGACACATGGCCAATAAGTGGCTATAGAACATGAATAGGACCAGTCAGATCGTAATGCGAGTCTCTCTCCCAACACACATGCACATATAATAATGTCAGCATTACTGACAAACAATGGGAGGACAGCAAGAGCAGTGACAATTAGGTCAAAGAAATCAAATTCAACCAGAGGAGATTGTACCACTCCCACTTTTAATCTGCTGTGAGAACTGATGTCAGCAGCACCACCTTCTTTATAGCCTTTAAATTAAGAATCGGCTTGTTTCACCATTCAAATCCTGAACATTTAATTTAACACAAAACCAGAGATGCAGAGAAGTGAGTTTATTTAGAAGTGCTTTTAAATGAAAAAAAATAAAATAAATACAGGACAGTGAATTTAAAGTTCTCCTAGACTGCATGATATTCATGGGATGTTCTGGGACGTGGGCTTGTTTAGAGAGAGATTTTGCAGCTGTGCAGGTAGTTCAGAGGCATTCGAAACATTCGTCTTTGGTTTAAGTTTCTTCTTCTGTCCTCGTTTGGTCTTCTGAGGAGAGAAGGACAAGTGTTCAAGAACATTTTGCATTTCTATTTATTATTAACATGATAAAGAATTTAATCAAATACTGGACCAAATACTTAGTTACTTAAGTGCTAGTTTAGAGGTTTGTACTTCAGAATAATTGAATGCTTTTACATCTCTCTCACTACACGTTTTATTTTGGCCTTCATCATACTCCATTATGGCTCACTTTCCTATAACAGCACATTCTGTTATGTTTTATTCTTTACTCAACACATGCCCCTATACTTCCATTATATATAAAGAGAAATGTGACCAGATTCTCATTCATAAGTCACTATAGATGGAGTGGATACTGATTAAGTGGAAAATACATATAGTATTATTACTTAAATCACCGAGATGTCACAGGTTTACCTGCATCTTTTTCTTCTGAGGGTCATGTGCTACAGCATGTCGCTTCAGACTCTCCTGTAAAGGCAAAGGAAATATTTTTAATCAAAGCATAAACGATTAGTCACCTCTCCTCAGTCAGTTTGGAGCCGTTTGTTACCTCCATGGCAAACGCTTTCCCACAGCCATCATGAGGGCAGATGAATGAGCACTTGCCCTCGTGGAAGGAAAGAATGTGATTCTGGAGGTTGAACTGTGTGGTGTAGGTTTTTGAACAGCCCTCTTTGGTGCAGTTAAACACACGCCGTACGCCCTGGTGGACGAAGAGTTTGTGCTTCTTAAGAAACCAGGCTTTATGGAAAACCTTCGAACAGCTATCGCACTGCAGAGCCTCTGCACAGAGAAGAGGGGATTACAACTTCAATCAAAGATCAAGACACAAGAAATCCTCACCTGGAGCAGGTTACCTCTGTGCTCCACTTTCCTGTGTGCCTGGTACTCCGTCCATGTCCTTCCCTGGAAGGCACAGCCCTCTTCAGCACATGGATACCCTACGATTTCAACGTTTCAATAAAGTGAAGTGAGGGTGAATATATACAGACAAAGGCTTTTGTAAGTGAGGTCTTTTTATATATACACACACTACCATCATGCACTTTCTCATGTTTTTGTAGATTTTTAGAGGAAGAGTACTTCTTCCCACAGCCCTCATACGGACATCTGTAAGAGTTCAGTTGAGTAAATCAGATACAGTTGAGAACGAAATCCGATGGCACAATCTGTCCTTACATACTTACTCAAATGGTAACTCGTTCGTGTGCCCACATTTGTGAGACTTCAGCTGGTTATTCTTACGAAACTCTTTCACGCAACCCTCATAGTCACACTGAAAACAAATGAAAAATTAAAGATTATAATTAAAGAAAGCATGTCACCGAACAAAATTCAAAAGTTATTTATTTTGGTTTGCAATTGGTCATAATGGCATCACTAAACATAAACCTTCCACAGGTTCACAAAATGGGAATCTGTACCGCATTTAAGGAGGAAAAAAAAAACTAATTCCTAAGTTTTTGGATCATCTGGGCGTTCCATCTACAATCACACCATGTTTCACATCTTGCAAGAAGGTTTCAAGGAAAACCTTCAATATTAAAAATGAAAACCTGACCTCAGTGTGTGCAGCAGCAATGGTACTTGAAATGGTTTGACAAACATACAAAACAGGTTGGGGGGGGATGATAGTTTCATCAGAGTAAACGGGAAAAAAATTAACCACAGAAAGCACATTTTGGTGTTTTTCTTGCTCAAAGATACCCGCTTTAACTCAGGAATAGCTGTTAATTAGCCGATTAAATTAATCAGCTGACTAAAATTTGCAGGACAGAGAGTTCGCTTGCCAGGACCAGGGTTGGCAACCTGTGGCCTAATACAATTACACAGCAAGCAAGCAATAAGTGAATACTCTCAAGTGACACGTTTTTATGGATGTATGCATGACCAGTGGTGTGTTGTTATACTCACCACAAAGTGCTTCTCCTTGTGCTGGTGCACACGTTCAACATGGTTCTTTAACCCTGCAGTACTGGTAAAGCCCTCTGAACATCCATCCACTAAACATCTGCAGATGATTTCAGGTAGCACAAAGTTAATTAAGCTCATAAGAATGATATTATAAATATAGAGGAAGAGGATATGGACAGGAGGACTCACTGGTACGGCTTTTTCCCACTGTGACTCTGGTTGTGCCTGGTGAGCTGGTAGCGGGTGCAAAAACTTTTATCACAGCTATCACATGCGAAGGGTCTCTAATGTAGAAAGACAAAAGTATTATCAGAGAAAGTTGTCATGGAGATGCACTTAACTTCCGGTTTTTTTCTCTTACCAGCCCAGTGTGTTTGCAGTAATGAGCTTCCAACTTCCAAGACTTGGAAAATGAAGCCTTACAGTTGATGAAGGAGCACACGAAGCTTTTACGCGGATCTTTGAACCGTTCTCCCATTGTATTCACAATGAAATCACGTTTGTTTGTTTTTGTTGTTGTTGTTGTTTTAATTTATTTTTAATGTCGGTAGCTTACAGATTTACCTGTTGCCGAAAGACCACGAGCTTCATTTTCGCTTCTTTTTTATTAACCGTGGACTGTACCATTATCACACGAAGAGAGGATACAACTGCATTAAGCGCCAGCACAACGAGGAAATGGCTGGGCATGGTGATGTACTACAATGACAGCTCGTTGTAAGTTCATTCTTGTACAGGAAAGTTTAAATAATTAATTAAATAAATGAATGAACTAATAAAAACCGCCAAAGCATTTGGATGAATCTCATTAGGTCACAGCAACGAATTATGGCGCATTCCTAATTAGCATAAGTGGACCCGTGCGTATCACGTGACATTACTTCTTCGCGAGACCTGGAAAATGCTCAAATGAAATGTCTGACTAAAACAAGTTAGCCAGGTAGCCAAACCCGTAGAAAAAGCTAAATGTATTATGTACTTTATTGAATTTTGCGGGGTTTTTTTGTTTTATTTTTACATGGTTGAATGTAAATCATTAAATACAAAATGTGAAATTAATGTGAAAATGTACACTCACTCTGTACTTTTAATAGGAACACCGGCACACTTATGTAGTTATCCAATCATTCATCATGTGGTAGCAACCCATTGCATAAAATCATGAGATAAAGGTCAAGAGCTTAAGTTAATGTTCACATCATACATCAGAATGGGGAAAAGTTGTGATCTCTGTGAACGGCTAGTTTCAGTATTTCATAAACTGCTGATCCTCTGAGATTTTCTCACACAACAGTAATGGTGAGTGTGTAATGTGGGCTTAAATATAACCTGTTAGGCTCCAGTATAATTATTGAGTGAAACTGTCTGATTTAGCCCAGTATTTTATCTGTGTGTATCTAAACTACCCTCTTTATATCTGCTGGCCTTTAAAACTTTGTGATTGGGGATGAAGGTCTCTGGCATAGTCTGACAAAGATTGATGAAGGGTATTAATCTGTCAAAACTGGCTCCTGGAATGTGTCTGTCTGTGTCTGAATGACTGTCATTCATGATCAACTAATAATACACAACACCCACACAAATATATACACAGAATTTATGATGCACAATCATAGCTTATCAATGTCTGGTAATGCTTAGTGATAGGTCTGATTTACAGCAGCCCACACGTGTGCCCTTGTTTCCATTATAAAGTCCCAAAGCAGCCCTGTATATCAGCATTATATCTCAGTGGTGACTCATCACATCCTTTGATGTCCCTCGACCCTAGTCCACTCCACAGCTGATGGTTATAATGATAGTAACGATAATAAAGTGTGTAAATAATGCAGATAAACTGATATCATGATATAGCAAATACAACCTGTTCACCCATGCCTTAATACTGTATATATACAGATCATCAACATAGATCATCAACCTAAAAATCAAAATTATGCTTTTATTTACTAGATAACTTGATAAGTTGGATATTATAAACTTAAATTGTTCTGTTTTACACCTAAAAAGTAAAGCTGCCCCAGTTTGGAGATATATACAGTCACTTGGAGCAGATCATGTTTTGGTAACATCTTCCCCTTGGTGAGCTGATATACAGTTCAGAACAAAATTTTGCATACCCTAATGAGATTGGAATGGAAAACAAGAAAATAATCTACCTGTTCTTTACAGTGTTGGTGGAACCAGACATTCATTCATCTTAGTTATCCTGGTCAAGGTAGGTCCAGAGCCTATCCTGGGATGACTGGGTGCGAGGCAGGAATACACACACACAAATTCACACATAGCGGCAAATGGAGCCAGTCCACATACTGGCCTGATTTTGAAAAGTGGGAGGAAACTGTAGAACCCTGAGGAAAACCACATGAACTCAGAAATTCTGTAATAATTTGCATAAAGCATAAAGCAAAATCAATGGAACAATAGTTTTAGCATGAGGCGTTTGGTCTACAGACTTGCAGCCAAAGGACTGTCCGGATGTCTAGGATGATTTGAATTCAATCAAAGCCTGAGTCCTTCATTCAGAGAGTTTTCAAGGATGTATGTATGTGTATGCTCAACATTAAATTGCCCAGAAACACCTTACACCACCAATCATATGCACATGAACAAGGCAGGACCTTTTCAATGATGCACACCTACACACTTGCTCAATTTTCTATTATGTGCTCTAAAAATGCCAGGAAGAAGTCTTACCTACTGTAGTACTGAAGGACCCAATATGGAAGGACCCATTCTACCAAGGAAGTATCCATGTGATTGAGAAACATCCACTTTGCTGTAAAATGCTGTGTTGGCGAGGAGCTAGCTGCAAGCAGTGATGCTAAAATCTTTACAATTGCATTTTTAGTAGTGTAGCAGAATCTGAGCTATTTTCAAAATAATGTTGCTTGTTGCATAACTAGCTATTTTTTCACCAAGTAGCAGTGTAGCATGACAAATCTATCAAGCTCGATATTTCCAGAAATATTTGCCCTGTCCATTTTTATTTTGTGCTATAACTTAGCTCTGCTATAAAATCTGAATGCCACAGACAATTTTCCTCAGTTCAGTGTAATGAGTTACTTTTGTTTGTGAACATACAGTAGTATAGCTAACTGCTTTATCAAAAGTGTAGTTTGGCTGTAGCTTAGCTATTGTAGTTGTAGCTTGACATTTTCAAATTGGCTTCTCCAGCTCTGGTAAAATATCCACCCACCTATGAAACCCTTCCGTTTTCATGTATTCTACTTTTGCTATAATTGTGTGTATTCGTCTTGCAAATCACACTGTAACATTGTAGTCAACCTTCCTGCTATCTTATCCCCGCCCTTCCTTGTCCTCCTGCCCATCCGGTCTTGCAGTGTCCCAACCCTTCTGTGGACAGGATCAATAAAACTGTCTCTGTATCTGAATGACCATGGCTCCGCACTGATAACCAGCAACAAGCAAAAAAAAAAAAAAAAAAAAAAGACAAACATTGGCTCCTGGCCTGTGCTGGAGTTTGTTTCATAGTGTTTGTTTCAAAACAGCTAGGCTCTGGATCAAACCTTCACGTCAGCCCTTTGTTTGTACAGGCTATCAATACACCAGAAGATAGAAACATAGAGTCAAATTCAAGAGAGGGACCGTATATGAAATACGAACGAAGAAGACAAGACAGCATGATGTCTCCTCTCCCTATCACCTAATCTTGCATGTTTGCTTGTCGCCGTGGTTAATATGTAACGCAAGGTCGATATGGCTGCCTCGCTGCCTGACGGCCTCAATCTGTGAGTGTCAAGCGGGCATGATTAAGGAGCTCGTACTCCATGGCTGCTTTCATCCACTCCCCAGTACAACCCCACGTCTCCCCCTTCAGCCTCTCCTCTTCCCTTGAGTCTATTTACTCTTGCTTTATTCAATCAGTAACTGCTTATGAGTCAGCGCCTCTTGGCTCCTCTGGCACTGCTGGGAGAACTGAGTCACGTGCCACACAATAAATCCCACGTTACACAATCTGTACAATCTGTTTGTTGCAGTTCACAGAGGGACTGCAATAATATATAAGAAATAAAAATACCTAGGGGCGTGCTGTTAGAGGAAAATAATCAAGGATGAGGTGGTGTGATGCAGCATCACTGTTATCACCCTGAAAAAGGTTATTATTGATTATTCAGTGTTTAAAGTGCTTTACTCCTCTTATTCCACAGCAATGAGAATTGAATTTATTAGCGAACAACACTTCATTCATTTTTAACCATTTATGTTTGCATTTAACATTATGGAATGTCTGTGGGACAATTTAGTTCCTGTTATCACTACTAACTAAAAAAAGTCATTTCTTCACCAGTGTTTCTTTATTTTCTCTTGACATTAATAAGACAACTAAAAATCCCATCTTGTCATGTTACAAGTTAAACTGGAGGACTTTCACAGGATGGAAAAGGTACAGACTGTTAACATTGGAGACTCCTTCCATAAAAGTTACATAAATGTCTCCTTAAAGGAGACATTTACCATATCAGTGATTAGACATTATAATTTTGCCAGGATCAGACTACACAATATTTTTGTCTTTCACCATGGTCAACATCCTGCCTCTCGTTTGACCCCGGCTAGAATTAGCTCCAGCTTCCCCATGACCCTGATGAATAAGCAGTTTGGATATTGGATAAATGGATGGAGGGATGGAGGGATGGTCACCATGTCAGATTAGGCAATCATAGTGCCATAAGTTATTGCCATTTCTTGGTCGGGAGACTGGAACACTACAAGTTTGACCCCAAATAATCATCGTTCACATCCTTGAGTGTTGTTGGGGAGGAGGGTGAAGAAATTGTCAATCATGGCTACAAAAGATCTAGATGGGAACCACATCGCTTTTCTTCAGTTATGTCACACTCCAAAGCTCGTTCATCATTACCAACCTTCATATTCTGGAAATTTGTCGACCACAACAAAATCTTGTCAAAATCTAGCTGAATTCATGTGCAACCCGAATTCCAGAAAAGTTGGGACGTTCTTTAAATTTGAAAAAAATTAAAACTAAAAGACTTTCAAATCACATGAGCCAATATTTTATTCACAACAGAACATAGATAACATAAATGTTTAAACCGAGACATTTTACAATTTTATGCACAAAATGAACTCATTTCAAATTTGATGCTTGCTACCGGTCTCAAAATAGTTGGGACAGGGGCATGTTTACCATGGTGTAGCATCTCCTCTTCTTTTCAAAACAGTTTGACGACATCTGGGCATCGAGGTTATGAGTTTCTGGAGTTTTGGTGTTGGAATTTGGTCCCATTCTTGCCTGATATAGGTT
>JAQQZR010000019.1:13309314-13328466 GCA_030068235.1 Notoglanidium macrostoma
ATTTGAAATGTGCTCATTTAGTGGATAAAGGTGTACAATTTCCCAGTTTGAACATTTATGTTATCTATGTTCTGTTGAGAATAAAATATTGGCTCATGTGATTTGAAAGTATTTTAGTTTTCATTTTATTCAACTTTAAATAACATCCTAACTTTTCTGGAATTCGGGTTGTAGTCTGATCCTGGCATAAACATAAGAGCATGTTTTTAAATCTGTTGATTGTTAATATTAGATTATATAGTACATTGTCTTTCATACAAGTTCTTGTGGACAGGCGGTTACTATAGAAACAATAATATATTAGAATGAGTGCATTCATATAAACCACAAATTTGAATTCCAGCCAACGCTATTATCAGAGCTGTTATAGAAAATGAATCAACACCTTCCCAACCAGTCTGATTTGAAAATTCAGTAGCACTTTGGTATAAGGATGATTTGAGCTTTTCTTGGATTTTCATCTTTGATTAGTGTATTTTGAATAGCACAACAATTAAGACAGCAAAACAGCATTTCATCAGCATTTGAAGAATTCGTTTAATCTGAAAAAGACAGAAACAGGAGACTCAACACTAACATTTATTATGGTTACCACACCAGGAGGGTTGAACAAGCAGTACAAGCTGAGGAAGCAGTTCACATATTAGCTAAACAGAGCTAAATGATGAGAGTCCCTGGTGCTCTGGTGCATTCATGGGAAATCATTGGTTATACATGGAACCATATGAGAGTTCATGGTACTTACACAGAGTCAGCCATGGATGACACCCAAGGTCCAGAACAAGGCCTTTTGGATTCTCATTAAGCACTCATGCTACCCTTTTTCCATAAAATGCATAGGATGTTGTAAGATGATTTTGTGGTGCATGTTCAGTATAAAATAGTTAAGGAATAAGGTGTTAATGGGGTGTGCTGTTATAGGAAAATAACCAAGTTTGGGCTGGTAACAGCTTCAGGGGAATTTATTATTTTCCTGTAACAGCAACAAGTGAAGTGTTTTTCCTCTTATAGCAATTTGCCTACAATTATAATTTTTAATTTATTAATCATTGATTTAGCATACCTTTAACCATTTATAGTTACATTTAACCAGAACTACTTTTCACTGTATTGCTTGGATATTATTTTGTTAAGATATTCTTTCATTCAGAGTTGTAGTTTTGAATTTGCGTTATATCATTTATTGACAAAATTCAACAACTGCCCTTAGACTTCTATTATAAATGATTTTGTCATTAACGGGTTATTTGGGGTTTTGTTCGTTGGGGTTTATTTTTGCTAAGAGGGAGGAAAAGTGTTGTACTTCTTGTCGGTAATGATCACACGTTCATTCCAGAAGTGGTTTAAAGAACTTCAGTTGAAAGATTGCTGAACTATTCGTTTAACTCTCAGCTGCTTAGGATGTTTTGTGGTTTTATCCCTGAATCGAGGATGAATCTAGGCAAATCTGGGGCTTATTCACCAGGTGTTTAGTACTAACAAGCTGCATTTTAACAGTTGCGAGAACTCACTTATCAATAACAGGCTGATGTATCGCTTGCTGATGGATTGCTTTGGCTTTTGGCTCAGCGAGACCCGGTCACCTGCATTCAGCTGGTTAAATATGTGGCTGTACTAACACCAGCATGATAGCACAGGGCACATTATCATCTGCCCTCTGTGGACAACGGATATGCACAGCATTCACTGAGGTTATCAGCCTGTTCCCATACATTCTCACAGAACACGCTGACCCTTTCACTTTATCATCTCCGTACTCACACTCAGCCCTGGGTGTCCAGCAAAAAGGAACAACACAGGTGCCAATGCATTCGCTTCATGTCAGATGAGAGGAATGGATATAGCAACATTTGATTAGCCTGATACAATACAGCAATTTAATGGGAGTGAGGATGGTGTGTTGTGTATGACATCAAATTGAAATGAAACTGAGAACATAAATAAATCAGGCCTTTCTCTCTCTCTCTCTCTCTCTCTCTCTCTCTCTCTCTTTCACACTCACACCTATCTCAGGAAACCCTAATTGAAGTAAATATTGGGTAAATTTACTGAGCAGGAACGAGATAACATATTTGTCAGATATCCAGTCAACCATTCAGCCACTCTGGTTACACAGAAAACGTCAACACAGACAGAGGTCGGCTGTGTGTATGCACTGAACATCACTCTCACACACACACACACACACACACACACCACATTAGATGTTCGCACCTGAAGTGATCCGTCCACACAAGAAGCAGACAAATATGTTAATAAACCTCAGTATCTGTAAATTCTGGGATTTTTTTTAAACGTTATAGGCTTTGTTTATTGCCTAAAATTTGTTCTAAAATTTATTGGCAACCCTATGAAAAGGAACAAAAAGGAATATATAAAATGACCAATAATATTTTGACTTTATACAACAGTACTGTTTAATTCTGACATTCCGATTGGTCAGCTGTGACAGTAGCACTGACTGTAATTTAATTCACAAGTTTATAATATTACATTTGTTCTATTGTACTATAGTTTCTATAGTAATGCTGATTCAATGAGGGAACATGTTGTTTTCTTCTTTCTAAGTAGATGATTTAAAGTTGGATTCCAATAACAAGCTGTGTTATTAAAAGCACAGTGTTGATCAATAATAATAAATAAATCATCAGCAAATAACTGCGGCATAAAAGGAATAAAACACTCAGGGATGTGCTGTAAAAGTTCATTATTTTCCTGCAACAGTGTACAGTATGTCTTAGACCCTGTTTACACTTTGTGTTAAAATGCGTCTTGGGCGATATGATCACAACTGGATAGAGCCAAATACAAGAGTAAACGACCTCCAAGACGCATTCAAGACGCATTCGCTCAAACCACTTGCCGAGCTGGTCTGGAACGCATTTAACCACATACCTTCTTTAGTGTAAAGCGTAAGCGTCCGCAACATGGAAGTAACAGGAAAATACATCATTAATGCTAAATGTAGAGGTTGTTTTAGTAACAGCGTGAAGCGCTAGAAGAAAATGGAGAGGAGCACCGATGTACGTGGTTGGAGTGCAAGAAAATAATAAAGGTATGTTGCAGGTTTAACGTTTTAATACAATTTTTCACAGGGACCTTTGACCTTCTAGCAGACGTGATATAGGGAGTAACGAAATTTTAACAAAAGTGAGCTGGGTCAGCTGGACACCTTGGAGACCCATGATAAACACAGGTGTAAACAGAGACGTGTCTTGGCAGTCCATTTGTAACCTGAATGCTCAAGACGCATTTTGAAACCAAGTATAAACAGGGCCTAAGTGTATTATTCCCTGCTTAAAACAAAAAGGCATGCTGTATAATTTAAACTATATTTTATTTTTCAGAACCTAAAGTTTTCTTAGGCAATGCAATTTTTCAGCAAGTTTCAGCATTTCTACAATACTGTATATAATCTGTGAAGCCTCTAATGGACAAAACAACCAGTTCATCGCAAATGCGTTCAATGGGGTTGAGGTCAGGGCCATCATTCCAATTCTTCCATTCCAACCTTAACATGGAGCTTCATGGAGCTGGCTTTGTCCATGGAGCACTGTAATGCTGAAACAGGTTTGGGCCTCTAAGTTCAAATGAAGGAAAGACATTCTGGACCATTGTGTGTTTCCAACTTTTTGGCAACAGTTTGGGGAAGAACCACATCTGGGTTTGATGACCAGGAGTCCATATACATTTTTTTCAAATATAGTGTACAATGAAGACATTGTCTGGACTTTTTTGTTGCTGTTTTTTTTTTATACCTCCCACATAGCCAAATTTCCATTTGTCAAATTTAGTCTAATATCCAGAAAAATATAATATTCCAAATATTACCCAGTCAATAGTGATGACTGGTTTAACTGACCTATGGTTTTCCCATAGACTTAATCACCCATTATGTTTAGCTCACAGAAGATGCTACACTTGTTGGACAGTTTACTAGCAAAATGTTTCCTTCTTTTCATTTTCTTTATATGTAGCTTCTGGTGAAATTGCTGCAGACTATAAAAGGGATATAAATGTGATCATTTATGAAGGCAAATGTTTGTTTACAAAATGCAACATTGCTAGCCAAGTTAGCTTTCTAATTGCAATAACATTAGAAAATTTATTCTATAGGGTATTTTTTTGCGCTTTGTAAAGAACCAAAACCAACTGTGTTGTCTTGTTATACATGGCATGAGACTGGGTGATTCCAGCACGCATCTCCCAGTTCACAATGAGACAGTTGATTATCCTGGTCTCTGAAGCTACAAAACATCCTCCTCCTGGAGCTAACTGTGCCTTGGGGGATGATGGAAGATGGAAGAGGCGCAGGAACAGAAGAGAGGAATGAATTGAGGGGAATTGCTTCTATGAAAAAGTACACACCACTGCCTTAGGTCCTCAATCGATCCAACTTACAGTTGTGTTCAAAATAATAGCAGTCTGACATCACTAACCTGATCAATCACTGTTTTTGGTAGAAATTATATTTCTAGATGGAAACTAATTTACTAGTAGGTGTAGTAGAGTAATAGAAAACCAACAGACCCAACAGCCATGACATGCATGCTGCTGATTCTGTGTAATTGAATCATTAATTGAAAGGGGCATGTTCAAAATAATAGCAGTGTGGAGTTCAATTAGTGAGGTCATTCGTTCTGTGAAAAAACAGGTGCCAATTATGGCCCTTACTTAAGGAAGGAAGGCAAATGTTGTACATGTTGGTAATAGTGTATTTCTCTCTGCCATTCTGAGTAAAATGAATCATTCCAGACATTGTTCAGAAGAACAGTGTACCTTCTACCAGTGTAAAAAGTTGATTGGAGAGGGGAGAACATAAAGAATTTCAGAAAATGATAGGCTGCAATTGCTTTAAAATGGCAACCAAAACCTGAAAGACGTGGAAGAATACAAAAAACTACCATTCAAATGGATCGAAGAATAGCCAAAATGGCAAAGACTCAGCCAATGATCAGCTCCAGGAAGATCAAAGAAGATCTAAAGTTACCTGTGAGTACGGTTACAATTAGAAAACACATACGTGAAGCCAAACTATAGGCAAGAAGCCCCTGCAAAGTCCCATTGTGGAAAAAAAAGACATGCGCTGAAGAGGTTACAATTTGACTTTTAGAGGCCACATTGACTGGCCTAAAGAGAAAAGGCACAGCATTTTTGTGGACTCAGGAAAATAATATTGTTTTTTTTTTTTTGGGGTCTAGACAGACAGTTTGTCAGATGACCCCCAAACACTGAATTCAAGCAACAAGTACACTGTGAAGACAGTGAAGCATGGTGGTGCAAGCATCATCACATGGGGATGTTTCTCATACTATGGGGTCAGGCCTATTTATCGCATACCGGGAATCACGGATCAGTTTAAATTCCTCAAAATAGTTGGTCATGCTGCCTTATGCCGAAGAGGAAATGCCCTTTAAATAGGTGTTTCAACAAGACAATGAAACCAAATATACCAGTAAACGAGCAACATCTTGGTTCCAAAAAAACAAGATTGACGTTATGGGGTGGGCAGCCCAATCCCCAGACCTTAATCCAATAGAAAACTTGTGGGGTGACATCAAAAATGCTGTTTCTGAGGAAAAAAACAAAAAAATGCAGAAGAACTGTGGAATGTAGTCATCATCCTGGGCTGGAATACCTGCTCACAGGTGCCAGATGTTGGTTGACTCCACCCAACACAGATGTGCAGCAGTTCTCAGAAACAATGGTTATACAACTAAATACTAGTTCAGTGATTCAAAAGGAAAGCAAAATCTTAAAAAAAAATTTCAGTTTATACAGTGAAGGAGCATGTAAAGAAGAATGCAAACACTGCTATTTTTTTCAATAGCCTAATATTTCCTTTTCTTCACTTCCTACATAGGAATAACACATTTGATAAATCTTTCTTCATGTTGTGATTTGGAACAGAGTGTGACGTGCTCCCAATGCATTTGCGTGTATGGAAATAAAAGCTATTTTAAGGATTTTGAGCTTTATTCTCGTTTTAAAACACACTGCTGTTATTCAGAACACAACTATACATCTGTGCTTCCAACGTGGAGAAGTGCAAAGGCTTTTGGTTTGCCAACACTGCCCCCTGGCGTTTGCAGAAAACTAGTCAGTGGTTGAAATGTGAGAAAATCCCATACATTTGGAAGAATGCATATCTCACTTGAAAAAGCTTGCAAAATTTAGTCCCCCCCCAACAAAAGTCAACACAAAAGGGCAGAGCCAATCAGATTACAACTTTTGCTATGAAATCTGTGGGCAGAAAAGTGCACAGACATGTAGTTGATTCTCATGTCTCGAACAGACAGCACTCTACATTCATCTGCAATGACTACAGGTACTAACAATTCACACAGTAATACTACAGGTGTTCAATCATAGAAAAGACATGATTAGCACGAGGAAGCAAAAACTGATCCACAGACAGACGTGTGTACAATGATCTTTATTTGGTCAGCAGATTTATGCCATGAACTCGTAAGGGATGGGCTCCAGGAGCTGGGGCTCGTTGTTCTTGGTTCTGACAAAGTGGGCTGGCCGGGGAGCAGCAGGCTATGCAAAGCAAAAACAGGGGAACACGTGAAGGAGAGGAAAAGAAAGGCAAACGTAAACAAAAGGGGAAAAAACTCTGACCTGACATCCTATAAAGCCATCGCTGATCGTCACAAATTTATAATGAAATATTTATGCAAATTATCAAAATTGGCTGAGATCTAAGAAGCTGTTCAGCACCGACATGAGCAATCATTGTGTAGCACTGCAGTGTGCATATTAAATGTAAATAACATTGGCTGGATTTCAAGCCATTCTAAATGTCAAGGCCTGCATTAATCTTACTTTAATTGAATTAAAACTAATTGAGCATAGCTTGATCAGCTAGTCAGCAAACATCTGATTAGTTTTTTTGTATTAAAGAGGTTTTTAGTTTTAAGTGTACTTGGTTCCATAATATGTGATTTATTCAATGACATCAAATCTTTTATCCAGCATTTAAAAGATTTGTACAAAGTTTGAATTGGAAATGTGAATCGTGTAAACTTCTGACTGTCACTACACATTTAAAATCATTTTTCACCTGCACTCACATCTAGCTGTGCCATTTTACTATTGTAGAAATTTAGTAGCCTTCATGTTTTAAAGCCTGTAAATACTGTACATTATTAAGTACCATCCCTGACAAACTAGTACAATTTGTCCAATACATCATGACTGTTTAATCCATTACCATGCAACTATAAAGCCTAACATTTGTCTATCCTTCATCTGAATACTCTAGATTGATATTTTAATCTGCAGCTCATTCACCAAATCAGACACTGGAGGAAAATTATGTAATAACGTGCTGTATAAGAAAACTATAAAATCCAGTGTGAAAATGTGCTGGCTCGCTGTACACTGCGTACCTGGCGCTTGAGCTCCACCCAGGAGTTCTTGGCCTTGGCCTCCAGCTTCCTCTTCTCATTTTCCTTGATGCGCTGCAGGAAGCTCTCTCTGCTCTTCGAGTGCTTCACGTGCTCAATGCGCACGTTAATTCTCTTGGCCAGGATCTTGCCCCTTGCAGGGAGAAAATGTGGAAAGTCAATGAGAACGAGCTCACGTGTGAAGCGTTACAAGTTTGATTCAGGAGTAATTAATAAAATACATGTGTCCTTATTGACAATCTGGTGTAGACACTTTACAGTCTGACCAGGGTGCATAAGGAGGACTTCTATCCCCCACATGAATGACCACACAGGATATAAAAGAGGTCCTCATGGCAAAGTGAAGATGGGGTAATCACGTGACATGGACGCACTACACTTAGAGGGTTGTTTTGGCGTCACAATGTTTATGATCAGATAATTAGCTCACCTCCACAAAATACCATTTAATACCATCTACTACCTTCTAATTCCTTTTACCAGATCAATATCCCTTATTCTGGCATCTCTCATCTTTTTAGTGTTCAGCAGCAACCCCGTACAACTTTTGACTGTCACAGAAACCCTACTACAGCAACCTCGGTTTCTCAGCTGAGCGTACGAGGCTCCACTGAAACCCTTCGACTGTCTAACCTGCTACTTAAAACGTTACACTGCTGCCTCTGCTATTTGCGACATCACATAAAACCACTCTAAAAAGCACAGGTTTTGATTTAGTTGTTGGGGCCTCTGTATAACTTTTCTTCAAAGCCACTACATTAATCAGCTTATAACAAGGTGATAAATACTGACAGTAAGTGATTTTTTCAGAAAAGTTAATTTGATCTTTTTGTTTGTTGCTAGTCATACATCCAAGGATGTGAGGATATCACAAGATTTTTATTTCCCTTTCATTTTTACCACCAGCTCATGTTTCTGAATTCTCAATTTAGACCGTTATTTGAAAAATATTTGTGTTGTACTGTGCAAACAGTTCATTCCTGACAAAGTGTAGTAGCTGTTCTGTTGTACTTACTTGACCTGCTTGTTGACAATGATGCCTACAGCATGCTGTGTGACGTTATAAACGCGTCCTGTTTTGCCATGGTAGCACTTATGAGGCATGCCTTTCTGAATGGTACCTGTGCCCTATAAACAACAACAAAAAATATTAGCAGATATCAACATCTGAACAAGCCGTGACGTGAAATTATTTACTTTCATGCTGGATCACCACTTTCTAAAACCCTTCCAATAGTGCTTCATGGAAAAGGACACCATAAGATGTTTTCAGGAGGATACATTAGTGCAAGAAATAACAGTGTCTAGTGAGTCGACAATGGATTTACAGTAATGAGTAATTTCATTCAAGTCTCTATTAAATCAGGTCTGGATGCAATGTCTAAATTTCCAAAAAGACACAAGAATGTCAAAAGCCACATGGTTTCTGCCAAAAAATACCACCAGCTAGTTATCTAATGGTTTGCTAGTGATCAGTATATAACGCATTATAATGTCTTTTTGACCATTATGACTACAGTACTCGTTACTTCACTTACCTTGATATCAACAATATCTCCCTTCTTGTAGATGCGCATGTAAGTGGACAGAGGAATTGGGCCTGTGGAGAAAAAAACAGTTCTGCTACAAAGACAGGTCCATTTTGCTGAAATGCAGCTGATCAAATTTTGACAGGATTTCACTCACCATGCCTGCGGAAGGGCCTGGCAAACATGTACCTGGTTCCCCTCCTCTTGCCTCTTGTGTTCGTCATGGTGACTGATTACTGGATTAAGAGATAATCATAGATAAAAAGATAAATCGGACATTTAAGAGTTTATGTTGGACAATATAACATCACCTGGATGAGTCTGAATTAGACATTTCTGGACAAAGCTGTCATTGTGATGATTAGGCCCTAGTAGTTACGTGGGTAACTTATTTTAAAACTGCTCAATTCTAATCATTCAGATATCCTTGCATCATTAATTAATCGCCTAATGATGCTTTAAAATGATAAAGAAAGCCTTTAGCTGTGATCACTGACTCTGACTCCGGGCACATACTATAATAGACCCGAGTACTGCACAACTGGTATGTAAATGTATCAAGTTAACTTGTATAAGGAATTGTCCAGCATGTGGACAGTAATAAAATTTAGAACACTTTCATATTTTCATATCAATGCTGAACTAAATAAAGAGGGAATTATCACCGCCATGGCACATATAACCCACATGCTCAGCCACGCGAACGCTACACGGCTCCATTTTTTTTTTTTTTTTCCACAATTTAATTCATTTCAAAGAAGTCAGACTGCGCTTTTTTAAAAACAACTCAAGAGAGAAAAGTCTATATCATGTTTGTAGGACATTATATTTCCAGAAATTTGAGTGAAACACCATTTTTAAAAACAATTACGGGAGTACTTCTTACCCCCGGTTGCTCGCAAGATGGCGGTTAGGGCGGAAAGAGAATGTCGAGGTCCTGCAGCACGGCCTTCTAAGCGGGGAAAATAGGAGTGTCTTGTAATTGCCTGAATAAAATTGCGTATTTTAAATGCGACGCTATGCGGTTGGATTAAACGACCAACATTCATTTTTTCCCACCCGTTGTCAGTAGGGACCAACAGACACCTATCTAAATGTTATAAAAGCTCTAATACAAAGAAATACATTTCTATCTAAAATGGCATATAAGTTTGAATATTTAAGATGTCAAGATGGAATTCGTGTTTTTAGTTGATGAAGCGTACATCTAACAGTATATCAAACAAAATGAAACGTTGTTATTACTATTATTATTATTGTTATTATTCTTATATTTTTTAAACATCTTAATCATACAGGTGCTCAGACGACCACTATGCACTAAGACCCGGTGGCTTGTCCATCACGGCGGTATTCCAAACGACAATCCAGTCGTTATATGAATGCACTACCAAACGTATTTTGTGATGCACTTCCGCGTCCTATGTAGAGCCCTATATGTCGAGAGGGAGAGGTTTTTAAGACACAGCCCATGGTTAGGCTTTGCGAGCGGTCCTGACTGGGGACTCGTTTTCGCCTCCGCGCGGTGATTGGGTGGAAGATGGCGCTGGCCGAATGGAAATCCTAATGACAGTTTCCAAATTTGCCTCTTTTTGTACCATGGTAAGTGAATTTAATATAAATCTCTTGTTTCTAGTAGGGGTTATACAACACCTTTCGCTATCCTATGCCTGTTTTGTATAAACTCCGAGCGATTTGCCGTTTAAGCTTCCAGGATTTTTTTTGCTTGCTTGCAGTTGCGAGCTGTTTTTTTCCCTGTGCGCCAAGTGTGGATGTTTCCGTAGGCCTGATAACAAGCTGTTGTAGTAAACTGAGGTACGATTCGCGTTTTATTGCGCTTTTTGGTAGGATTTTACATATGTGTGATTTTCTTTTAAACCTGTAACCGCAAAGCGGAGGTTTGCGGTTTTGTGTTGTTCTAAAGCTACAGCTTGGAGGTTAGCATGAAACATTCGCAGCCAGCAATGACAACTGAATAACAGTAAAGCACAACAATGTTACAGATCCCACTTAAAAAAAACATTACGTTGATTATGTCGAATATGATTATACGGATGTAGTGCTTTTTACCCGGAAACGTACAGTAGCAGTAAATAACACTGAAAACTAATGGCGGTACAGTGTTTCGGTAATCAGTCTCTAATGCTTGTGTTCAAAGTAATATGGAGATTAAATCTTTTTATGACATAAAATCACGCAGGAAGGTCACTACCTATGTAATACCTTTCCTCATCAAGTATCCTGTACTTCTAAGTTCTCGTTATGGGGTTCAGATAATACTAACAGTGATAATAATGATAATAATAATGATGATGATGATAATACGTATGTAATAGTGTAAGATGCTAGTAGCGTAGCTGACACCAACGAAACTCACACTTTGGCTTTTTGGGGGGGATCTGACGCCCTTATTTGAGACTTTATCCCTCAAAACAAAATGAATACAAAAGGTTTGATAGTTCGTATAAATTACAGGCAAGTTGTGAAATTTAACGATAAACATGAAATATGTTTCCGAACGCATGTAAGAAAGACTCGTAAATCACAATTTCTGAACACCCCTACGACGGACTGTACCATTTCTTTACTGTTGACACTTCCTCAAGCTCGACTCATTGACATTAATGCTTTGTAAAGAGAAAAGAGAGAGAGAGAGAGAGAGAATTAACTGGTTTATTCTCGTCCTAACACACACCTGATGTATATTATACAGTCACAGTTTGGAGGAAAAGTTGATTGATTTTTCTATGCACGTTTGCTGGACTCGCACAAATTATGATTTATTATATATAAACACTGTATCTTTATTAAGTATTTAAAGTGCTCCTGAGATTAAAATGAGTGTTTCGGACCTTTTTGCAACTGTAGCTTAGTGTTACTGACCTCAAAACGATAGTATATCTAGTTTAAATTAATTTATAGATAGATGTACACTAGATGATTAAAATTGTTTGTGATGACACACCCTGTACTTGTATTCCTTCAATTAAATGTCCTCTAAAAGGTTTAAGCCGCACCTCTGGGGATGTGTCTTGCTCTACAGGAGCAGCTCGTTAGCAGTAAATGTGGCTCCTAAGTGTGTTTCTAGCTCTGAAAAATCTCAGGTAGTATTCCATTTTCCAGCCATGCCTTGGTTGAGAAAAGAAATGGTTAATGTGGATTTGTTTGGAAGTGGGTGGACAGGTACATTTAGGACGGCTTGGCAGAGATGTCATGCTAGAACAAACATCAAGAACACTGTGCTAAGTTAAGGTTTGACCTAACACTGTGTTACTGTGCCTAGATATGCAAATAACGATTATGCCATTATGCACCATTATGCCCTTAGTTCCCAAAGTTACTTTCAGGTCCAGTGGGTGTAACTTGTGGTGAATCTTGAACACTTTTGGCTTCAGTCAAGCACTTCAACATGACATCACTCTGTCTCCCTGTTTTAAAACCTCACCATAAATAATCCAAGCACAACTCTGAAGACTTGTCTTTGGGAATTTAATTATAAAGTACCTGTGCTTGACTTGAAGCAGATGGTGGGCATAAATGGTAAAGAAGATCTGTCCGTTTATCAAAAATGTCCTCCTAGATTTCTAATTTAGTGCTCAGATCTGATTTCTTTTCCCAGCCTGTTTACATTATTTTCTTAATGTGTCGTATATCCGAGTCTGAAAGCCTGATCTGACCCGTATGCAGAAAAGAAGAAGGAGAGTTAAGGTTAGAAAAGTGCAGCGTCGGCCAAAAAAAGACAAGAAAGAAGAAGTGGAACAGCTTTTAAAAGATAAGACTATTCAGCTGAAGCGGAAAGCTCGTTTCTGTTGGTTCGTTTCTCTCGGGGTGCTTTCACACACTGCATGGGGTTTAGTCCATTTGAATGAAACCCCGGTGTGGTCTCTCTCTCGATGCGGTTCTTTAGGCAGGTGAGAATACCGTAATCAGTAATCACGCTTAGGTACGAACAAAAGCAGTGGGTGTGAGAGCGTCTGAGTGAAGAGGTCTTCAGGTCAACGCTAGTGCTGTTGAATTGCAGTGAGAACAAGTGATTTATTTGCAGTAAGGGAATCAAACATGTGTTTTGGGTGAGCTATCCTGTGTAAATGTGAGCTATTAAAAGTTGCCAAAGAACCGAGCTGTTGTGGAGATTTGGACGAACAAACAGACAGAGAACGTAAACTGATGATTGATTGATAGTTTATGGAATTATATCCATCCATTATCTATACCGCTTTATGCATCTGGGTCGCGGGGAAGCTGGAGCCAATCCCATCATCTTCAGGCGAGAGGCGGGGTACACCCTGGGCAGGTCGCCAGTCCACCACAGGGCCAACACAGACAAACAGCCACACACGCTCACATTCACACATGGGCAATTTAGAGTAGCCAGTTGAACTAATCTGCATGTCTTTGGACTGTGGGAGGAAACCGGCGCACCCGGCTGAAACCCACGCATGCACGGGGAGAACATGCAAACTCCGCACAGAAAGGCACCCTGGGTGACCCGGAGATCGAAAACAGGCCCTTCTTGCTGTGATGCGACAGTGCTAACCACCGTGCCACCCTGGAATTATATAATCATTTAATTAATCTTGGCTCTGTTTTCAGCATTCAGTTGATTTTTGTGATTTCTACACATACTTAGGAAAAGTTTGTTTTACCACCGAATGAAAGCTTTGTATGTTGAGTATCATTTCAGCCCCATCGTTCCTCAGTCAGTGTTTATTGTGCTTTTTGTTTTGTTTAATTCCAGTATATACATTGTGAAACAAAACCAAATATCACACAATGCTCAGATTTCAGATTCGGACTTTCTCTTCTTTCCATATGAGCAATCTGAGGAGTTGGCTTGGACCTGAGGCCCATCCACACGTACACTCGTAGTTTTATAATGTAAAACGTAATATATTTATTTCTCTGCATTTTGGCCTCTCGTCCACTCATAAGTGGTGTTTTACACCAGTGGTGAAAACACATTTAGAAAAGAACCAGTAATGGACAAAAATAAATAAATAAAATCCATTTGAACAATTTTCATATGAATGGAAAAAAGGTTTGTTTTTGGAAAATGCTTTGCATGCCTGTTAGTTTGTGGACGGTCCACACTTATGTTGGTGTTTTTCCATCTGTAACACTCAGTACACACTCTTACTGTTATTCTTGAGGCCTTTGGCACACCAGTTACCACGAATTACTGCGCTGTTGCTGGGTTCGTGTCAGCATTTTCACATCTTTTTATCTATCTGTTTTCATGTGGATGGAGAAAAGCATGGGTAAAAACAATGCTTACAAAATGATCTGTACACATGTGGAGAGATCAGATTCATTCCAGGTTTTAGTGATTTGAAGCGTCATCACTTTTTATATCAAGTAATGTGAGTAATTTATCAACCGAGTTATAAATAAACCCTGTATCACTCAGTTTTTGACATGTACAATGTACCGAGTCCTGATTTCTAAGTCATGAGGTTTTATCGTTGCTTTTGTAAAAATGCTATTCTTGCTCATGCTGATTCTATTTTGATCCAAAAGCAGAGCCGAGCCTTTCTTCCCTCTCGGCTTGTTGGCACAACATTCGCGTGTGTTTGTGTGTGATGTCTTTTGACAGCTTGTCAATCTAATACTCGAATCTAATACACGCCGTGTATGTTCATGTTGCAGGGCGCCAATGCCTCCGCTTTGGAGAAAGAAATTGGCTCGGAGCAGTTCCCTGTCAATGAGCACTACTTCGGACTGGTTAACGTAAGCACACGCGCCTTTAATCTCGTCCTTTCGTTGCAGTGTTCGATCGCGTGCTCACGTCTGACTTCTGTTTCGTTTTCACCCCACAGTTCGGGAACACCTGCTACTGCAACTCGGTGCTCCAGGCTTTGTACTTCTGCCGGCCGTTTCGGGAGAAGATCCTGGCCTACAGGAGTCAGCCCCGACGCAAAGAGAACCTGCTCACCTGCCTGGCCGACCTGTTCCACAGCATCGCCAACCAGAAGAGGAAGGTGGGCGTCATCCCGCCGAAGAAATTCATCACACGGCTGCGCAAAGAGAACGGTGAGGGTAGAGTCCGTAAAATGGCCCCCATTTGAGTAAAATCATACCTAATGCAGATAAAAAGTGCAGTAAAATACTGTGCATGTGTAATACAGTTCCCTTGATGCACACGGCTTCTCTAACGGCAAATTACAGACAGAATCGTTTTGTGAATTCAGATTTGTACATCAATCGTTCGATTCACTGTTTAACAAGACTCACTCTGGGTTGCAGAGCTCTTTGATAACTACATGCAACAGGATGCACACGAGTTCCTCAACTACCTGCTGAACACTATAGCCGACCTGCTGCAGGAGGAGAAAAAGCAGGACAAGCAGAACGGCAAACTGGCCAACGGCACGCTGGATTCACAGAAGAGTAACAGCACTCCTCCGTCCACCACATGGGTACACGAGATCTTCCAGGGCACGCTGACCAATGAGACGCGCTGCCTCACGTGCGAGACGGTAATGCAACCTGGATTAACAGAGAAATGCTTGAGGAGACGGTTAAAGTGGACTATTAACCCTGGATCTCCACATGAGTCTGATATCAGTGATTATTATTATTAGTAGTAGTATTATGTTTTGTTTTTTTTATCTAATATCCAGTGTTCTTGTTTTATTTTATAGATAAGCAGCAAGGACGAGGACTTCCTGGATTTGTCTGTGGACGTTGAGCAGAACACTTCAATCACACACTGCCTCAGGTGCGTGGCGGCTTTTCTCACGAGCGCATTTGCTTATTTTTAATTACAGCATGAATTCTGACCAAAATTCAGACATCGACCAGTTTAAGCCTGAATCATATTTGAATTTGTCTCTTTTTGTCTTTCTAGGGGCTTCAGTAATACAGAAACCCTGTGTAGTGAATATAAATACTACTGTGAGGAATGTAGGAGTAAACAGGAGGCACACAAAAGGTAAAGAGGACGTCTGACTGTTCTGTCACCTTCAGCTCACACTCTATCTCTTGTTCAGTCTGTGTGTTTACAGTAATTGTGTGTGGTGTGTCGCAGGATGAGGGTGAAGAAGCTGCCCATGATTTTAGCCCTGCACCTGAAGAGATTTAAATACATGGAGCAGCTCCAGCGCTACACTAAGCTCAGCTACCGTGTGGTCTTCCCTTTAGAGCTCCGCCTTTTCAACACATCCGGAGACGCGACCAACCCCGAAAGACTTTACGACCTCGTCGCCGTGGTGGTGCATTGTGGGAGGTTGGTTTGGCAAACCTCAGAAAAATACTGAACTGTTATGTAGCCAGTTGTTTTCCTTTTCAGGTGTACTTTTGAGCATTTCTTATTTATTTTGTTATACATTATGGATTAATATCTGTATTTATTTTTTTTTTTTTACTACTAGTAATCGTTATGTATATTGTCTTGAGAAAGTTGGCACAAACATTTACCGTGTAATGAATGTATTTCGATCTCATCTTGACAGCGGGCCCAATCGCGGACACTACATCGCTATCGTCAAGAGTCACGACTTCTGGCTGCTTTTCGATGATGACATCGTAGAGGTAATTTAAATACACTCACAAGATCAGTGATGCAATCCAGCATGCTAAAGAGTTAATAAAGCACCCTTGAATTCAGTTCGGTTTTCAGAGACATACAGACTTAGATTTATATTTCAATCCATAATCAGGAAACCAGAAGTTACAATGGTGAGAGAAAAAAACCTCCCAGAGGCATGAGGAAGAAAGCTTGAGTCTGAAAAAGAACCCGTCCTTGTATGGGTGACTTCAAAGAGAGCAATTAAGAATTAGTAGTCTCCCACTCTTTAGTAAGGCAGTAGTAAGTGTGCTGAATGGATGTTCGGTTGTCGCTGCTACTGTAGTCCTTGTGAGCGTGCATTCTTTTTTTCCTTGATAAAAAAGTAGTTGTTGATTTACATCTTACACGCTCGGCTTTACACTAGTGTCATTGACTCTAGGGACATGCACCAGAGCCACCTACAATCTCTGCTACTTCCATCCGAACTTAATTTTTCTTTTTAATGTCTCTATAAACTTTTCACGGTTATAGATTATAGGTTTTTATTCCATTTTTGCACATCAAGCAGTAAATGGGAACTATTCACAGGATTGGCCCGAGAAATCATTCAAGCCAGTTGTTAGGATTTGAAGCTTTACTGAGTCATACATAAACTGCCTAGAATCGTTTTAAAATCTTAAAAAGCAACAGCACACTTAAATGTGTTTTCTGAGCTGTGAGCTAAATGATATGACAGTACTCTGATGTGACATATCAGTGCTGGTTTTAATATTGACAGAATTTGTACAAAAATTGGCATTTCATGGGTCAAAAATGGCTCAAAATGCCATCTACTCAACGGTTGCAGCTCATCATTTGCAAATGTTTACGCCCCTTGGCTACTTTTTAAAAAATTTTGCAGACTCAGAGGTGGGGATGAAGAAAGTGAACGGTTGCCCGTTGCTTGTGACTTGCTGCTGATTCTAACGTTCTTTGATGTTTTTGGTTCTCTCAAAAGAAAATCGACGCCCAGGCGATAGAGGAGTTCTACGGACTTACCTCGGAAATCTCCAAGAACTCCGAGTCGGGCTACATCCTGTTCTACCAGTCCAGAGACTGAGATTGTTCAGCACAGCGGCCCCTCGTGGAACCCTGCGGAACGTGCCGGCCTGTGTTTCCGAGTCCTGCTGCGTCCCACTCTGAGCAGGATGGATCAGATCGCACTGACCCCCCCGACCCTTGACCCCAGCATTCCCCCCGCGGCAGTCCGGATGTGATGCAGTTACAGCATTGTGTGTACGTCGTGAGAATGTTTAATCGCACCTGGCTGAAATGTGTTAAATGTACTCGGCTCTGTGATCCTGACAGTCCTGACATGCTGCAACCTTTATAAGCCTGAGTTTCTGACCAAAGGCTTGTGCATGGGGAAAAATAGGGGGCGTGTCCCAAACAGAGGGGAGGGGCTATAAACTGAACATATGGGGCTATTTGTGGGTTTATGTATTTCTACCTTGTATATAGTGGTATTTGTATAAATATTATGAAATTATAATAATATTAATTACTGATATAGGTGAAAAAGATCGAAACATTGAAAATATGTATAACACTATGGTGCACTTTTGATACAGTTTTGTAGGTGTTTGGCAGGTTTGTGTGAGGGTTTGCTTGAGACGGCCTGTTTGTGAAATAATTTTCTGTTTTAAAGAAAAAGAAATAAAGTGTATAGATCGAGACGTAGATAAAGATAAATGTGAGCGTTTTATTGGATTCCATTTAACCCAGTGAAATCAGTTTTAAACAAAAATATCACATTTACACTATTAATAAAACGTTTGGTGTTCACTGCTTTAGTTTTGCACTGAAGCTAAGGTGTTATCGTTGCTTACAAGTAATAGTAAAAATAAAAAGTAGCCGTAACAGATTTGTCGAAGGTATCTGTGAGTATAAACGAAACGTCACTCTGTAAGGTTTTTTTTTTTATTTTTTTAAAACCTTTAATGCATTTTGGTATCACTCCGCCTGGAAGTTATGCGAATAATAATACAGTTCCTCTTTGAGCTTGTAGAAATATCTATAGGAAAGGTTTAGGATGAGATTCCAGTGCAAGAATTTGTACACTCTACACCAAAGACAGAATTAAGAAGAGTGGACATGTAGTATGTTTCATGGATATTCCTTCATTCTCACAAAAATACTAAATGCAATCTGTATCTTCCTTTCTGAATGTGTTAAATGTTCTCTAGATGTCTTCTTAAACAGTTCTTGGTTGATTTTTGTGTTGGAAATTCATGCACATCACATTTTCAACTATGATTTCTCTTTTTTTTTTCCTTTTTTTTTTTTTTTTTTTATAAATAGCTTAATTAGTGTTCTTATTTAAAAAAAAAAAAAGGACAGGAAAAATGTCAATTCATTTGTATCTTATCTTCAGAGCTCCAGTGCAAAACTAAAGAACTTCAGACATCAAACATGTCAAGGCTGATTTACTGCATTTGGAATAAAAATGTTTGAAAATGTGTACTTTTTTCACTGAGCCATCATTTCTAGGTGTTGTTGCTAATCTGGGCTCGATCGTAGCCTGGTTTTAAATCAAATGTAATTTCCACCTCCTCACTGCCGGCCTGCGTCAGCGAATCCATCAGAAGCTCTGTTGTGTGTGTGTGTGTGTGTGTGTGTGTGTGTGTGTGTGTGTGTGTGTGTGTGTGTGTGTGTGTGTGTGTGT
>JAQQZR010000019.1:13329430-13355204 GCA_030068235.1 Notoglanidium macrostoma
GTGTGGGGGTGTGTGTGTGTGTGTGTGTGTGTGTGTGTGTGTGTGTGTGTGTGTGTGTGTGTGTGTGTGTGTGTGTGAACGACACCTTGGCTTGTCGTGTGATGACTCATCCATTCTTGCCGCGGCCTCTCAGCGATCACTTAAAGCCTGGAATGGCTCAAGTGCTCGTTAGATGCTCAAGCAATTTGCCTTCAGTGAGTACAGAGGAATGGAGAGCGGTATGATGCTGAATAAGGTCAGATCAAATTTGTGAAGATGCACAACAAGAAATGTGAGATGTGTTTTAGTCTGGGATTAATCTAGCTGCGGTGTGCAGGAGAAAGAAGTCAGTTGTACTGCTATCTGTTCAGATGAGCAACAAGCTTCAGTGGTGAGACTCTACTGTTACATTAGAAAGCAACGTTCTCTGTGGACATGTGCATCAAAGAGCTGTGACATCGGCAGATGATAAATTCACAGTGATTGGCATTTACATTCTTTAGTTCTATGCTGATTAGGTATGATGTGATAAATGATTTCTCAGACCAATCCTATGGTCTGACGTTTCTTCAGTTCCCTTCTCACAACCTTAGCTTCTACCTGCAATTAGTTGCAAGCAATTGGAACAATAATTCCCATCCCCTCATATACGATCGCTCATTAACTGCCTATAGAGACATAATGAAGTAAAATGAACCTCGGAAGGAATTTGCAGAGATTGTTGGTACCTGTGGTGAGTGTGTATAAGATTTGGATGGGACTATAATCCCAAACATACTCTGGTAATAATTAATTTACCCCAGATCCACATGTAAAACTAATCCTGTCAGAATGGAGTAAAAAAAAAACCTGGAGCTTTAGAAGTTTTTACTTACACAAGAAAGTGGCAGGTGTTACAACTGACTTCACTCACCACTATATTCATGTCTCAGACATGGCAACTGGTTTGTGCATTCGAAGTGTAAACAGACAGAAAGGTGAAGAGCTGCAGAGCACTTAAGGGTTACAGAGGATGGAGAAAAGGAAGAAAAAATACAGGACGGTTGGAGGGAAGATTGGATGACACGGATCAGCGTGCTGTTAATAGCACATTCTCAGAATAGATGGTCACAGGGGAGCAGCGAAGTGAGCAACTTTAAAAGAAAATGTGATCTGTTTCAACACTTCAGCAGAAACACCCACTCAGAACTGACACCGTGAAAACTAGTTGTTGTTAAGGAGCCAAAAAATAATGATTAAAAAAAAGGCTCATATCGAAATGATTCTGTGATTTTTTTTTACTGCAACCACTATATTTAAATCATTTTAATACTTCAAAAATGGTATTATTGTTGCATTACATATGTGAAATCTTTTAACATTTCATGCTTGAAACAACTGATTTTCTCAATTCTATGCAAATTTGGGATAACCTGGTAATGCAACAAATCCAAATGATCCCTCAGCCCAAACTTATGAACTGGGCTGACGTTTCTTCAGTTCCACACTCACAGCTTTAGTTTTTATCTAATATTAGTTCACATTTACTGTTTGACATGCAAAAAAATCTCTAACTGTGCCCTATATGACTGCTCATTAAATGTGTACAGACATTATGAAGGAAGTAAAATTTGGAAGGAAGTAGCAGAGATTGTAGGTATCTCTGGTGACGGTATGTAGCTAGTACATATAGCTTGCTTTGCTAATCTACCATCAAAGCTAGTATGAAGCCTAGCGTGTAAAATGTGTATCAAACTTTCACACAAACGAAAGTGGTGTGTACAACTCATATAGTTATCTGTTCAGAGAAAACAAAACACTTCAGTGGGCATTCCCAGAAGCAACAACATAAGCAGTAGCACAAACTAATAGATTAGCAAACAACAAGCATCACAAGCGCTAGCTAGTGTGAAAGAAGGCTAACATGTCATCGATGGTTGAGAAGTTGGACATGAAATAAGCTACAGAACGTGATCGAGGTGATTTATTTAATTTTTCATCCGTTATTACCCTAAAATGCCATTGGAGGAGAAGCTAAAGACTAAAAAACACAAAACTGTGCACCCAAAGTACAAATTACACAAAAGGACAGAGACTGAGATGGATGAGAAAAACCAAACCTAATACTGTCATGGGAGAAACATGTTTTTGGATACGACCATGATAGATGGGAAATACCATATCACAGCTCCAGGTTCCCTGGTTGAATCTGGAGCACAAGGTTTCACACTATCACAATGAGTTTGACATGTTCTCCTGGGTTTCCTCTGGGTTCTTCTGTTCCCTCACAGAAACATCCTGGTAGTTGGACTGGGTACGCTAAATCATGCCTAGGTGCAAATATTCAAGGTGTGTGTCCACATTGCACCCAGTGTTCCTGGGATAGGCTTCGGATCTGCACCACCATGACCTGAATAAAGCTCTTACTGAAAGTGAATCCATCCATCCATTTTCTGTAACTGAAGTTGAATGAATATACAGTTTGAATGGAATGAAAGACTGAACCATGTGAATAAATGTTACATGAAACTTTTTGCATGTGGATTTGCATGTGTCTTGGCGATCCTAACATAGGCCTGCAGGGTCTACAATTGTTAATATAATATGTGAGAATGAATTGATGGGTTGCCAGAATGGGTAATTGCGCGTTTGTGTATATTTGTGGTAGTATATGGACACATCATAAAAACATTTCCCTTTCTCAAGTAGGCTCTAATTTGGTGTGCAATTGATTTCCAATTCATTTAAAGTTCATTAGATGCAGACTTACGTTGTGATTAGGTTTGAAAATGAGCGATGAAAAATACAATCTGGCAACCCGAGCATCACGCCGCCGTCTTCCTGCGACCTTTGGACGGCTGGGTTGTGGGGTTGTTGTTATTGGGATTTTTTTGCCAGTTTGAACCTCCGACGAAAATAAAGCGTGTCTAACGCAATATACCGTGTGTGTGTGTGTGTGTGTGTGTGTGTGTGTGTGCGTGCGGAGGAAGGAGGGCGCAGGGCGGAGTGGAGGAGACAGATCCGGTTTCTCTCGTGCTCGCGCTCGTGCACGAAGGACGCTCTGCAAAGATGCTCGTGCAGCCGCTGGCGCTCGCGCCTGCAGCCCGGTGATAAACGAGCGCCTGTTTTTTTTTTTTGCGGCACCGACCGTCGGGGGATATGGGAGATATGGACACGCAACAAGGTCGCGAGCGCGTCTGAATCGCGCGTCTCGACCTCCAAGATCTCAAGGTATGATTCATTTATTGGAAGATTAGGGTGGATTCTTTTTTTATTGCAAAAAAGGTCAGGTATTTTTTCATATTATAGCCTATGCATGCATGGTTGGATGTATACAAGATCTATAGGCTGCGTCCCAAACAGCAAAACAGCATCCGACTGCATGCATTAAACAGGCCCGGAATAATGCATGCATATCATGGTTATGTGATTTTTCATTAAAATGGTTTCCTTAAATAAAAAAAAAGTCATACGTTTTTTTTATAATGAGAGTGCTGTGCTTTAAGGGCTCATATAAAATCTCATTGATGCAGGATTTGAGGGAAGCAGTGCCATCTTTAGTAAATCCACCCATCCTATGGATTTTTTTTTTTAAATAGCTGTAACCCATCAGCATCATGACTTGTCTTAGCCAACACCATAAAATCAGAGAAACATATATAACAAAGTTAGCATCCCCATGATGTCCGTGTAACAGGAAAATGCACCTCTATCTTCATCTACATTATTTATGTTCAAAAAGGCCAAGATATTAAAAATGAAATGGAGGTGTATCATGCATCAAAACCAAGGCTGAAATGAAATTTTAGTGAGGTCCAGGCTGCAGAAGTGTGTCGTAGATAATATATTAGAATGCTGAATGTGTATGTGTGCAACAACATTCTTATTCTCCTTTATGTTTTCCTTATTATTCCATAAAAGCATTTTATTGAGATAAATATTTTTGCTTTACAAGACAAGCCTATAAGTTACCTGTTGATTTCAGGACAGTTCCATTTGTCCGAAAATGACAAAGGGAATTGTCATTATATTAAAAGAGACCATATTATAAGAGGTCTTTTGCACAAGTGTAGCATTTATTGTGTCTCCTTAGTGAAGCTCAAAAGTCAAAACATTTTAGAGCAATCTGCATCCTTTTCAAAATCAAGAACAATGGAGTAGAGATCGTATCATTAATAATCGTTTACTTTATTTAGTTATTGTAAATGATAGATCTGAGATGTTTATTATTTTATGTATTTACATTTAAACAGACTTTTCCTTGAACAAACTTACACAAAACAAACATTGAGTTCTAAGAATAACAATGTTATTTACAATACTTAATAATAAAAAAAAAGTGTGCTTGTTAACTTTAATAGTATCTACATTTTAACTAAAACAGAAGTTTGCAGTTTTTTCCCCCAAAGCACCTGATGGTCTCTGTAAAACTCTATACATGTGCAAACAAACCCACCTTTTGAATCTTTAGAAGTCCAGACCTCAATGTATTCATAGCTAGTTCCAGCTATAATCAGGACAATACAAATTACTGCACATTATAATGTAAATGAAGCATAAAAATTGTCATGGTTTATTTTTTCCCATGACTCTCACAAGTAATGCCAAATTATACTGTTTGTAGTGAAGTAGCAGATATGTGTCATTTTATGAATAAAATATAGCTATCAGTTAATGTGTACTACATAATTTGCTAATTTTATCCATTATGTTTTCCTTCCGTTATTCCATAAACTGCATTGAGTCCAGTCAGTCCTTTTCATTTTATTGAGTTAAATAATTTAGTTTAAGTGACGGATATTTTTTGGGAATTACATTACATGATACTTTGCCATCAGTACAATAGTTAGTAATTAATTTGATCACGTTCATTGTGTGTTGTTAATGAGTAAAATTACACAATACAACAAAAATTGACCTGGTATTAAGTGTTTATTTATAGCCAGCTATGGAGCTTGTGGCTGTACCTGATCAGCTGTGTAAACTTGACAACTGGAGATAAGCTACATGAGAGGTAAAAAAAACAAAACCTTCCTTAACTAAGGATGTCCGTACATCAGCATCCTCATAGCTAGTTAGTTAACAACAAACTGGAACTGATTTTGTTGCTATGAACTGCATTTCTTTTTCTTCTTTATGTTGTCCCAGGGGTATGCTAACTTTTGCACTCAACCATGAAATATGTGATAAGAATATCTGATTCAGATAAAGGAAGTTGAGAGTGACTGTGACTTCTTGGATGCATGCTGTCTCTCAGGGCTTTATTGTTCCGGGGTTTTATTGTTCCATAGAGACTATTTATATTTGTTATTACATTTCCTTTCTAATGACATGAGTTCCAGGTCAACTGATTTAAAGATGAAAATTAGGGCTAGACTATAATATTACCTTTTCTTATTACTTTATTAGGATGACATCAAATAAAATCCAACTACATCACCCTTGAATTTATACAAATGTTTCATGAGATCAGGTTGGATTTAATTTGTTTTTGAATATTACCATTATCAATGTAAATGTCATACTGTCATAGGTGGAAGGAATGGAAAACTGAAGTAAAATAAAATCCAATCATTCTTAAATCTGAACAAATTTCTCATTTAGTCAGACAGGATCAGAGGTTAGTGTGCTATAGTCATGAGCGCTAGAATAATAGGCCACACAGGACGTGAAATAAAAAAAGCAAAAGAAGATGAAAAGGTCTGTTATAATGGCATAATAGTGTTAAGATTAATATAATTAACGGATTTCAAGCGCAAGAGTAAAAAGCATTATTCGTACAACATTAGTATTAATCATAATGGTTTCAGAAAGAATAACAGCCTGTGGATGATGATAATAATGATAATGATACTAGACTTCTAATTGCGTAGGGTTCATATTCCTCTTTTTAGAACGGTTTTATAACACTGCAAGACTCAGACTCTTAGTTTTTTGTTCTGAGCAGAATCAATATTTTGAAAAATATTGAAATGAAAACCAGGTGATTTACGTTCCTTTTACATGGGCTGTATGTAGGCCAAAGAGAAGAAAATATAATGTCATGTGCACACCAGATTGATTAAAATGTAAATGTACGCTGCTCTTAAGTATTACAAAATTATGTATCAGGTTAAAACTGAAAGTGAAATGTATCACCAACAATGCACTTCTTTTTAAGCACTTCCATAATATAAAAGGCGACTTCTCATTTAACTGTCTCTTTAATAAATAAATGATATTGCTTCACATGAAGTGAACACTTCTTTTAAACAAGTGAACTGTACAGCCCTTAAGATTTTGTTCCCCTTTGGAAGAACCCTTAAATGTTTTGTGTGGAACCTTAGAAGAACAGGCAATCTCCTTGTGCGTGTCTCTTTGGATGGTTCAGGGTTCAAGCATCCTTTGTGTCTATGGACCTTTTCTGTGTTAAGGTTCTACATACAACATATAGGATGCTGGAATGGGCAACAAACTAAAGAAACTTTACTTTGTTTTCCAAGAATATAGTCGTTTAAAATGGTTAATGTGTGTTTTCTTTCAGACGGGAGGCACAATGAGCGAGCAGGTGTCAGTCACGCCGAGCTGGCTGACCCCTGACCCCATCTGGGTCAGCAGTGGTGGTGGGAGCACCGAGAACCTGACAGCTGGAACGCTTCCTCCACCTGCTGTTTTACCCCCGGGGTCTTCTGCTGAGCTGCTGGTGAACCCGTGGGATATTGTGCTGTGCACATCGGGCACCCTGATAGCTTGTGAGAATGCTCTGGTGGTCCTGGTGATCTGGCAGAACTCGGCTCTGCGAGCTCCAATGTTCCTGCTGATTGGTAGCCTGGCGCTGGCTGACCTGCTAGCCGGCGTGGGTCTGGTGCTCCACTTCACCTTTGCCTACCTGCTGCGCTCGGACTCAGCCCAGCTGCTCACGATAGGCTTGGTGGTGGCCTCGTTCTCTGCCTCTGTCTTCAGCCTGTTGGCCATCACCATCGATCGCTACCTGTCGCTGTATTACGCGCTCACGTACAACTCGGAGCGCACAGCTGCCTTCACCTACACCATGCTGGTGCTGCTGTGGGGGGCATCGCTATGCCTTGGTCTTCTGCCCGTCACAGGGGTAAACTGCCTGAGTCAGGAGGACGCCTGCAGCGTGGTGCGGCCACTCACAAAGAACAATGTTGCTGTTCTGTCCGTGTCCTTCTTGCTGCTCTTCGGGCTCATGCTGCAGCTCTATGTGCAAATCTGCAAGATCGTAATGAGGCATGCACAGCAGATCGCCGTGCAGCACCACTTCCTGGCTGCCACGCCGCACTACGTCACGACGCGCAAAGGCGTCTCCACGCTCGCCATCATCCTGGGGACATTTGCAGCGTGCTGGATGCCTTTCACTGTCTACTCACTTATTGCCGATTACACCTACCCACCGCTGTACACCTACGCCACACTGGTTCCGGCCACCTACAACTCCATCATCAACCCTGTCATCTACGCCTTCCGCAACCAAGAGATCCAGAAGGCGCTTTGGATGGTGTGCTGCGGCTGCATCCCGGCCAGCGTGGCGCAGCGGGCACGGACGCCCAGTGACGTCTAACAGACATGTCTCCCTGGGGTTGCATGCTGTTGTGAGACAAGTGGACATACATGTGGCCCTTCTTTTACGTCTTCCCCTTATTGTGATGTAACTTCGACCACTGCCACATGGCCTTTGCCCCCTCACCCTGGTGCCACCAAACTGCCACCAAAGCCTACCTTTTCACGGCAAGCATCTGTACATAAAATGTAGATATAAACTTGTTGTTGTAAACAATACGTGCTCCTTTCAAAGGCCTCAGCGGCATCCCTCAGTGAGGGAGGAGGTTGAGACCAGGGGCCTCGCTCTTCTCTGCTGCATTCTGAACGTGTGCTGAAAATCAAGCAGCCATGGGGAGCTAAAAATAGCCAAGGCGCTCACTGATCCGCGCCCCTCGTCATCCGCTGGAGAGAAAAGCATCGCCCATCTTGCTTTATCCTGCTTGCTATTTTTGTGGGTTTTTATTTATTTTTTTGCTTTAAAGACCCTGACCCAAATGTGCCCGAATGTACAATGTCCTCCAAATCAGAAGACCATGAAGAGCTAACAAGAATCCCCTGAATGAAACCCACTGATGCCTTTATTTGAATTTCTTGCCACATGATGACTAGTAGTGCTTTCCTCCTGCATAAAGTACCAGAGGCTGGAATGCACTGGGATGGATGGATATTTAAGCAGTTGTGTATGAATGAATAGAGGGTTCACTTTAAATGAATGTACACATTAGTGACATTTGTTTAATCCAGTGATGTTGTCCCAGATTTAATGTGTCCTTTGTTTTTGCCCTTCACACTTTACTTCCAGCTGAGTTCCAGTCTGAATAATGGCCAGAAGAAAAAGGAACAAATTCAGTTATATTAATTGGTAATCACTAATTGAAACACACATATTGTATATATATAAACAGAGCCCAGTTTTCAAGGGCTAATTAACAATATCCAGAAATGATCTAATGTGAACGTGACGTATTCCCTGGCTGATGAGGACGATAAAGAGAGCGAACACAAATGCTGCTTTATACACAAAAACCGAACAATCACCAGGTTAGTTAGCACCGCTGGTCTCCTCTGACATCACTGGTTTCGATGATAATGGAGGTTATTATGTGCACCTGCAAAAATTATTTGATGGTGACTTTCCAAGAAAGAGTTTGGCTAGGGAAAATTGGCTAGAGAGGGAAAATTGCACAAATTGTAGTTTTTGTGTCCAAATTCTGCTTTTGTTTTTGTACTTGAGCTATAAGGCTCAATATAAAAAAAAAAATCAATTCTTTTTCTAAGAATTTTTGGTTCCTGTTTCAATCAATCTCAGTTTGAAACGTAATATTCATGTTATTTGAACAAAATATCAACGTAAAATTATTAGTTCTTAAGGCAAACTGAATTTTAAACAAAAAAAAACAAAACAGAATTTTTGTAGGGTTTTACACAGGACACTTAAATCTCCCAGAAAGACAAGCTATAGATCCTGTTATGGAACTTTTTTGGTTTGGCTTATGACCACAAATAGCATCATTAGTATACTTTGTAAAAACTTTAAATGGAGAATCCTAAAGAATCTTTGACCATTCTTTTGGATGGACAAAGTAAATACAACAAAGAACCTTTTTAATAAATTTTTGGCAGAGACACCAAATCTTCCACGCTTAAAGGTTCGTTTCCACTAGAAAACTCCCACAAAAAACCTTTGAAAAACTCTTTTTAATTGGGACTTCTTTTGGTAGAATTTAAGCACTTTTGGGCCAAATAGTTCTAGGGACTAATTGAGAGGAACTACATGCTTTCAATGTTTTTTTTTCTGATTAGAATTAGATTTTTTTATTCTGATCTGCCAGTAGGAATGCTGAAGTGAAGTAGGCCAGTCAACAGTTGGTATAACTATGTCACTTCTGCACAACATATCACAACAATGTATTTTTTAATGCTAACGTTAAGAGCTGTTGTTTAAATAGTTAATGTTTTACACAGATTTTTAAAAATACAGATTGCTGCTGCTGCATTGGCTCATATGTCTGACCAATGAACATACACTTCCTGTCTGAACCTGATAACAAATGATCGATAGCAACCTTTAAGCATTCTTTTATTTGTCCCTCTAGGGGGAAACTAAATCATAGAACCTTTAGCTATCCAAAGAAACTTATATTGTCTAAACTTGTTACTAAATCTATCACACTTAAGGATTCTTAGATTTGTCCCTCTGGTGAAATCAAAAAAATTATTTGTAGGTAAAAGAATTCTTTGGTCTTGAGTTGACGTTGGTGATCTTCGAGTGCATGTCATTTGTGACCAAAGAAAGCCAAAAAAACAATATTTTGGCAGTGTGAGAAATATTTTAATGAAAATCTCACAGTGTAAGCACTGCTACAATGCTCATCTAAAAGCCACTAATACAGGAGCAATTTACACAATGTGATAATCTTAAAGGTACACTATGTAGGATTCAGCCACCTGGATGCCCCTCCCTTTCCAAGCGTGTATTAGAACGTACGGTGGACGTCAGGTGCTCGTAGCATACTTCCAAGTACTTACATTTACACTCCCTTGCTTCTTCTGTGCTAAATATGAGTATGATTCTCCAGTTTTCAAAATATGGGTTCTCAAACTTGTTAGCCAGCACCAGCAAACACTGATTCCCCTTCTTTCTTCTTCCTTGTCTTCTTTTCTTCTTCTTCATCTTTCTTCCGGTGCTTCCTTCCAGATTCACGTGGAAGGTGTTCTCTAGAAGTTTGTCCTTTCTGGGCTACTGTAGCGGTGCAAAATGGCGGCTCCGTAGAAGCGGACCCCCTCCCTATGTAGATATAAAGAGCTCGTTCTAAGCTTACGAAAACACAATGACTCGTAGTTAGAGGAAATAATACACTAATTACAACATACGTATGAATATATTCCATTTCTGCTAATAGACTCCGCTAAATCCTACACAGTGGACCTTTAAAAGTTCACTGAAATCACTCGGTTTAAAAGCAGCTGGAGTCATTGACAGGCCGTAGGTGTTTAGAGAACTTTAACTATCTAAGGAATCATTGAGGGACCAGTTTTAAGAGTGTTAAAACCACAGTCACATGATGTTTTGCCCTATAGCTCCAGTGCAGAAATAGCACATTTTGAACACTAAACTGCAATGCTTTAGCTGTTTGATTAAATTTGTAGAAAAAGAATCTATTCATATTTCAGTTTTCTTCCAAGAATCACATGCTTATATGTAAACTCTTGCTCTCAAATCCGTTTCAGCGCTAAGGTCAGACTCCACGAGCAAGCAATAACCACATTCAGAGTGTTTCACTGACATGAAAGCAATATTCCAGCAGCAATAACAGCTTCGTCCAGCAAATTGGAAATATCATTGTATGATATATTGACCCTCCAAAATGTCCCTGAGTGGAAATATAGGAAGACCATTGCAAGTGACTTTTGGTAAAACATGGTAAAAGCATTATGAGTGAAGCTGTATTTCAGAAAATATGAGCCGGACACAGCGATCTGTCCGAACCCTTGGCGCTATGACAACAGTTTAACTGCCTCTTAACAGAATCGGGTCTTTCCCCCTCAGTGTAACATGTTCATGCAGTTTGCATCTCCTGTTATGAATCTCTGACCTGTAACATGTGTCATGTCTCTGTATGATCACATTTGTTGCATGGCGGCGTCTACGTGCATGCATGCGTACGTCTTTGTGTGTGCGTGTGTCTGTATGTGAGAGATGCTAAATAACCTGTCTCCCTCAAGGCATGCAGAACAGATGGAGCTAAGGTGGCAAATGTCTCCCGTGTGAATTCCCCGAACATGTGTATGGGGTTAAAAAAAAAAAGAAAAGCTGTCTTCCTGTCATTCAGAGACGTCGCCTCTTGAGCCTCGGCCTACCCAATGTGACCTTTGACCTGAGTGACCTCTTTTTTGTTGAAGTGTAAATGAGCCACTGATGGAGGTTTTAATTTTTCATCACGGATGATGATGACTTTAACGAAAAATGAGCAAATGTGACAAAAACTCTTTGTCATCAAAGAGGAAGCATTTGAAGAATCGATTTATTTTATTATCAATCTTCTATTTTTTTGTTCCTCCTGCATCTTGATGCGCTGTACAGCCTTTTCTGAATGTATTGATAAAGGAATAGTTATTATCGTTTACTCGCCAAGGCGTCCTATCCATCGAGCCGATCCTGTAAATAAAGCATGAGACATCGGAGAGGCATTGTGACATTAGTCGTGGTGCTCTGAGCCAACAATTAACCTTGGGCCTTGTCCAAATTCACCTGACATAACCTCTTTACCTTGTCTCCTTTTTTCTTTGAGAGCTAAACGGTGTCTGTTTAGAGCGGGCAAAACGATCAATGTGCAGTGATCCACACACGCAAAGACAAACAGGACAAGGAGAGGATGCGGCTCGTGCTTCAAAGCTGCAGACTGGCCGAGTCTTTAGTTCGTTGTGATGTAATAATATTCATTTAAATATTATAATTGATAATATTGAGTAATATTACAACATCACATGTTCTGACGGAGGACACTTTTGATTTCTCCACAAATGTAACCAATCATATATGCGCTGTAATCCACTGCAAGAGCTTCACTTTGATAGCAAAAATGACCTGTGGTGTCGTGAACGGAGATATTGTGTGTAGTGCCAGTGCAAAGGGCTTGTGAGGGATTGTTATGATTGATATGAGTGTGTTTGTATGAAAGGTGAAGCAGAGGGATTACTGCAATGACACATACCTCAAGCTTTAGTTGAGGGTTCCAAGCAAAATGTCCCATTGGGACTGAAATTGCATCACCCTGCGTGTCATGAATGATGTGATTGAGGAAAAAAAGGGGTTGGGTGAAATAGGAATAGCATCTTGTGTAGACGTATGCTTAGTATTAACTGTGAAATGCACTTTATTTTTTTGATAAATGGCCCAACAACAACAAAAAATACGTAATCTGCAAAATTATTATTAAAAAAAAACCATAATCAACATGCACTATTTAACTGAGATGTTGTAAGACATTACGTGAATGTGGTGTATATTTTTCCAAGGTGTTAGTGCTCTCTTTTTATTGCTTTGGTTAGTTTAAAATTGAGAGATTCTTGTTAATTTTTGTATTAAAAGAATGTGCTGTGCATTAAAAATAACCCGGCCTGCGCTTGTTTTATTTCATCCACTCGCCACCTAGGCTCCATGGTTGCCATGGAGATCTGCATCCCAGCTGTACTGTTTCCATAGTGGCGCCAGTCCCGCAAGAACCTATTTCCATGATGAGGACTCGACGGGTCCCGGAGCAGATGATTCATTTCAGTCGTCGTCACAGGAGCGGTGTTCTCGCAGCCATCACCGTGACTCCTTACATTTTCTTCAGTTCTCTTAAGGGATGTCCAGGTCACATGACCTCCAGGTCCACTTCTGGCATAGCTATAATCTCTCAGTGGTGTGTTTTTCTACTTAACTGAACCAACTCACTTATTCACTTTAACAACTTAGTCAGTTTGTTACAATCACAAAGAAAATTGGAATCTCAGCTGCTTTCAGCTACAGAAGAAAAATATTTTTAATAAATCCAATATCTAAATAAAGAGCTGGATGAGCATCGTGTCATGGGTTTGATCGCACAGAACCGCTCAAAAGTTTGGACACACCATATTTTATTAGGGGTCCAAGCACCAAATGTGGCACAACAAGCCACAGATCAACATACTTTGAATTCTTCTTCCAAATATATGTCATAAAATCATTATTCAAATTTCTTCTTAGTCAGTAGCCTAAGATATTTCATGTTCATTTTCTTTAAGCAATATCCTGGCAATGATGTTTTACACTATCACCATCATTACATGCAAAAACTGTCCAAATCATTCTACACTACTCTACTGTTTTATACTATAGACAGTGCTCTTACTTTGGATACATATCTACATATTGCACCTTCTAAAAAATGACCAGTAGAATAACCCCAAGTAATAAGTGACTAATCATCAACAGTCTGTTATATCCTTTTGGAAAAGAGGTTTTGCGCTGTCAACATCAGGACCTGTGTTACAGGCGTTTTTGTGCAAACGTGCATGTGTGCATTTCTACTATTTTACTATGGACCTACGGCAATGAAGCAATGAGCCGGGTGAGGTGTTTTGAGTGGTATTCACAGTGCACGAGGGGAAGAATGTCACTGGTGGATGATGAGAGGTCAGGGCGACCCTCCATGAGCACAACCCTCGATAATGTGCAAGAAATGGTGCGTTGTGCATCAGGATCAACGGATCACCATGAAAGTAGTTGCTGACATTGTGAGGGTCACCCACTGCTTCATTGCTGTAGGCTTGTTGAAACACTTCACAGGTCTTCACTGCAGATTTCCTGAATATGACAATTTGAAAGCATAAATGCACACATGCATCTTGTCATATAAATGCATGTAACACAGGTCCCCACATCGACAGCGCGATGTCACACGGTGTACTGACTCATGAAAGTTATCGCATGCTCCTGCTGCATGTGCATGACTGCCACACACATTTCATTCGCGACAGGAACGCAAGGTCTCTGAACCTTTAGCCTCCGTAGACAATGTTTAACAGGACGTGTCAGAAACAACAGGTTAAAACAATCAATCTGTATTCAAATGAGTATGTTTATATATACATATGGAATTTTCGGTGACTATGCATACTTTATGAAGACTCCTACATGAAGAATCTCTGATTTATACAATCGCTTAACCCCTGCAACCTGATTACCAGTAACGTCCTCCATCGACTTTACTTAACAGACATATGTCCCAAAATCTTCTCCTGTCTGAAAAGAACTTAGGAAACTTGATTTCATCCTTATACGAAGTTGATCCAGTGAATTATTTCATCATTCATCATCGCCAGGCAACTGCATCGTGCTTGGACCCCTTAATCGCTGCTTCAGCTAATTTATCTTCCATATTTATTTTCTATATTTTACAACAACGAGGATTAAACTAAGCTGTATGGATTTTTGAGCTGAACAAGAAAAATGTCAAACAAGTCAAAACTTTAAAGTAGACTTGGTGTTAGCTTTGAACAAATCTGATCTCATTTCAAAAGAATGAGAGTGATGTGGCTTGAATTAGCTGAATTACATTTTTAACCTTTTTCGGAACATTAACTCTAACTCTAAAATGAACCTGTGTTATTTTTCTTACATATACAGTAGTTACCAATATGAAGGCACAAAACCATTCAGCATTTCAGCTTCTTGAGCAGTCGAGTCTTTACGTTTTAAAGTCACTCCACTGCTTGTCCTTCTAAATAAAATTTCTTTTCCATCAGAAAAAAGCTTAGCTATGCGCTTTTAGAAACAACTTTGGAGATTAAGACTGTTAATCAAACTGACAATAAACTCATTTAATCAGGTCCAAACTTTTGAGTGCATCCTACACATGTCTTCTTGTAGATACTGCAGTGTTATGGTAAAAGGAAGTGTGTGTCTGTGTATGTGTGTGTGTTTCTAGTCAGACCAGTCATTATCGTCTAACTCAGAGTCATCCTCGGAGTCGCTGTACTCCACAGCTATACGGCGGGACAGGATGGTGGCCACGTCGTTCCCCACAGGCTCCCTCTTTGCCTGCTGCTCCTGCTGCTCCTGCACCTTCTTCAGCTGGATACCTGGGAGTAGAAACACACACACACACACACATCGTTGTACCACAAAGGTGTACTTAAAGACCAGTGAAAAGCAAGAAAGGATGCCTTTTATTACCTTAGTGAAGAGTAAAATGGTTTTTTTTATTCTATATTTTACTAACACACTGGTTCAGTTTATATTTTAAGGCAACAAAATATTCTACATAATACATGGAAGAAGTGTATCTTGTTCTTAACGACACAGCTCATTTTACTTATTTATTTCATTTATTTTAATTTCCGGACGAATTGTGAGTAGAAATATTCCTAGGTTTCAATGGGGGCAAATACCTATGCAATACTTCAATATTATGGGCTTTTTTGGGGGGTGAATATTTATACAAACCACAAATAACATGACAAGCAGGTAGCATTTTACATGATTTTGTCCTCCCTTGAGAAATACACACTCAACTTAGATTTACAGAGACTGAAAAATCCCTCACCCATGCGTATGGCTGCTAGCAGGTCGCTGCGGGCGTCGTTCATGGGCATGTCTTCAGTGGGCACAGGAGGCCGTTTGGGTGTGGTGGACTGGGTGGTGTTGGGTGGCAGAGGTGGTGGCCCTGGTGGAGGAGGAGCAGCCTGTGGTCCAGAGGCAGGTGAAGAAGGCAGGATGTATCCTGCACCCACAGCGGGTGGGCCTGGAGGTGGACCCATGGGGGCCATAGCGAAGGCAGTTTGGGATGATGGAATGAGAGGAGCTGGGGCTGGAGGGGGCGGGGCGGAGCTCATGTAATCCATACTGCCATAAAAAAGAAGAAAGGAGGAAAATGAGAAAAGGGTATTTTTGAAATCATCACCACAAGGTGGAGCCATTTATATAAAATACACAGTCATTTTGGTGTAGATTACTAAAGCTTCTGCAATTAGGGCCTTGCAAATTATATTTTTATTTAAACCCTGATAGCACGTCGTCGATCAACATCTGTAGTGCACAAACCTGTAGTCCATTGGTGGGAGGGGCATGGAGCCGTTCATGCATTCTGTATGTGGAGGAGGGGGCGGGGCCTGATGTGGACGGCCCAGTGTGCCCGAGCGGTACACCATCCTGTAGTTCTGCTCCGTGCCCATGCGGGCGTGAGCCGAGAGGGCCGCCATGCTGGGAGGAGGGCCGGAGAATGTGTGGGCGTGGCCTGCATGATTGGACATGGTCAGATAGCCATGGTCCAGGTGGTCTTGACCGTGAGACCTACAGAAAGAGAACGTAAGAAAAAGAGAGAGAAGGAGAAAGAGGGGATTCAATTCCATTTATACATGATATTCATTATACAATCTATACTCTTATCTTGATTTGGCGAGAGAGTGCACATGTGATCATGGTTACATGTATGTAAAGTCTGCGTGTCACAGATGTTTTTGTAAATTAGCTTTTAATTTGGTTAAAAAGCAGCTTTTACTGTGGCTTTAACTAGATCCTTAGGTCACTTTAGTATTCCATACACAAACATGTATTCAAATAAGGCATACACAGTTTAATGTGTAATAAAACTAAACTAAATCATGCATTATTGTGTCATTTTACAAACGTGACCAAAAACTCTCTGAAATAAAAATGTAACGCTAGGGTGATGCATCATCAAGGGTACATATTTGGAGTGTATCTTTCACGTAGGTCCATGTGGTGTCGCTTCAGCGCATCAGTGGTCCTTAAGGTTGTATTATGTACTTTAAATTATTTTTAAAGTAATAAAATGCACGCTAAGGGTGCAAACATGTCCCGCTCCAGCAGCAGGGAACTATATGGTCTGATACATTTCTGAGAGTGCAGTGAATGTCAGGACATGAGCATCTGATGTTGCATCTCAAATAATGCAAAATCATGACTGCTATATATAGAAATCGTGATCTATAATGAGCAACTCGAGCCCTTGTGTCCTAGCAGAGTGAAGATTTAACCTCGATAAATAAATAAGTCCCCCAGGTTGATCAAGTCTAAATGTATATGCGTGTTTGCAATTCCTTTTGAGGCAACTTTACTTGTTTTTGGATGATTCTCAATGATTATAGCTTAGGGAAAAAAAAGCTTTTTTGGATTGTCTTTATTTTTCTTCAACAGCAATAGCTGTAGAGTGAGCATATCCTTTCACCTGTTTTCTGGTGACATGGAGCCCTCAGACGATCCTCCTCTGTGCATCGCGTGGCCGTGCCGCAGATCGGGCCTCAGTTCCTTATCGAAGGCCATCATGTTCCACTCTTGACGCCGGTTACGAGCCTTTCGCACCTTCTTCACCTCTCTCTGCAGCGTGCCGTCCACACAGCGCTTCTGCTCCTGTAGCGTTCACAAGTGCGTCATTAAAACATTTAATCAAGATGCATGCAAACTCACATTTTCAGTTCTCAAATCTGATTGGTCAGACCGTATTACCTAATTTTCTATAAATTAAGCTCTAATGGTAGTTCTGACTGTAATTCAAATTACAACTGCACTCGTTCAACTACGTTATAGTTTGTACAGTAACAGCTCATTCACCAGGACCTGGATGGCTACACATGATTTTTTGTTCAAGAGAGAAAAAAAGAGAGGTTGGTGAAAGGAAAGCCTGCTTACTGTAGCGTCTATAACGTAATAAGAACAGGAACTTATCTCATTAACTGTAACTACAAATGGATAAAAACATTTCGTTGTTCCTTAATAAAATAAAAAATATCAAATTGTTGTGATATTAGAGGAATAAAACACTTCAGGATGTTCCGTTATAGGTAATATATACTGTATATATAGTCTATAGTTAGTGATCGTCAATCGTTAGACGCAGAAGGAGCATTAAGGGGTAAAATAAGAATGAGGAGCAACATGAGACCTACCTTCTGACGTCTTTTCTCTTTCCTCTTGTCCTCAGTGTCCTGCAGCATTTTCTCCTTCCACAGGTCAAAGAAGTACGAGGGGTCTGTGTAAAATTTCAGCCCTTCCTTATTATCGTCCCTGTAGAGACAGAAAGGACAAAACACACTGGTTCATTTCATGCACTTTAAACATGAGCAGTGTTTGTGCCACATAAGCTACAGGAGTTACACACAAACACACACACACACATACACACACCCACACACACACACACACACACACACACACACAGAGCAATACACACCTGTAAGGCGTGAGGATGTTGAGGGGGGGAGGCGGGTCACTCAGCTGGAGCATCTCTTTCACAGGGACTGGGATGCTGCTCTTGGACACCACCTGCTGGTTCTGTACAGTAGAGCTCTTAAAGGCCTTCCTCATGTTAATGTCCTGCAGAGAGACTACACACACACACACACACACACACACACACACACACACACAAAGAAATGTAAATTATATATATTATATTCAAAGAGGAACCAATGGAATTTGATTAAAAGTGTCAAATTAAAAGTGTCTGCATCATTTCAGAGTGAAAAGACACCAGAAGCTGAATGCATATACTGTACTAGATGCAATGAAATTATTCAGGATAACTCTGAACGATAAACGTTTTCAAACTGCAAAATATTACAAGCTGAAATATCCAAACTGTGAAGAAATGAAAATGAAAATTCAATTTTATAAGCTCAAAACGCCACACGTGACGAAATTAGAATCACGCTTAAAATTATTAGTAGTAGTCGTGGTATTAGTATTATTATTAGTATTATTAGACTATTTAATTTGAACCCATTGTAAATATAACAAAATATTTTGTTTGGTCCAGGCTGAGAAATGAAATGAAATGAAAGGACAAACTTTTGACCAACAAACAAGACTTTTCTGTTTTATGTTTGTTTTGCATTTTTTATTCAGTGCTTTTGTAACTTTATGTCACAAATGTTATGTGTGACACACATGTTATGTGTATATACTGTAACACATAGCACCACTATGCTGCAGTACTTATTCTGGCGCGATCTGTAAATAATACTGTACATCTCTAAATAATACTGTATTTTGCACTTCTGGTTAAATGCTAACTTCATTTCATTGGCTTTGTACCTGTACTCGGAACCATGACAATAAAGTCGAATCTAATCTAATCTAATCCAGTCTACATGGATTTTTTGTTACCTTCTAAAGAAGATACCAACATTACACAAATACTGGAACATTTGGTACTGAAATTTGTCACTGATAAAAAAAACAAATCCTTTGTTAATTCGCAATGTGGAAAAAAAGAACAGACCTTGCTCTCACAGCTGCACAAAATACAGAGTCAGAGTCAGAAGAGTCAGAAGTAAAAGTTACTGTTCATGGCTACTTTCGTGTCCGAGCTGCTGTCTCTTATCTCGCTCTCGCATTCAGCTCTATGTAACTCTATCTGGACAAATCTAGCACAGAAATGTATCGAGTGCCGACACGGAGTTCGGTTTCCTACAATCCCTTACCCTCCTCCACGGTGGAGTCCAGCTGAGTGACCTTGACGGCGAGCCGATCGATGCGATCCTGCAGTGAGTTCGCTCGCAGATAAAACGAGTTTGCCTCATGAAACAGCTCGCCAAATATGTCCTCCGCGTGCTTACCTACAAACAAGATCAGACACACGAGAAAATAAAAGCATGTCACACAAATATTACATCATAACGTTTCACCATACAGTATCACACATTCAGTACCAGTGCATTTAGTTCTGCTGAACAGATGCACAGTTATGAAAAAAATATAAAGGTTCATTATTTTTACGTTAACCACCCACAAAAAATTAACGCCCTCACTTTCCAGATAGCAAATGATACTAATGTGTGTGCAATTTAACAACTTAACAATAGTTTCCTGTTTTACAAAGAATAACTGCTTAAATGGTACGGGTAATTTCTGAAATGTGATCATTTGTTCTCAAAAGTTCAAAAGTCATAATTTCAAGAAATTCTCTCATCCTTCTGAGATCCTCAGACTTTCCTTTCCTTTTGTCGCATGCGGTTGAAACAGGTTTCCACAAATTCAATACCTGCCCTTTGGTTGTATTCATTTGCACGTGCTATTGTACATAATGAAAAAATGAAACAATAAAAACTCACCCTTGAACTCAGAATCTAGGACAAAATATAATGATGATCATTTTCGTTAGCAGATTAAACAAATAAATTTTCTTTCATGTAGGAAATCTGAAGAAAAAAAAATCATTTAACAGACTGAAGATTGTAGAAGCACCAGTCATTAATGTGGATATAAAGGGAGTTTTTAAACTCAGTCAGGATTTCCACACCAAAATCCACACCATGATGACGTTTTTATGACATAAATAATCACAGAAAATAATTTATTTCAAATATATAAGGAATAATGCTTTTCGGATTGTGCTGTTACAGAAAAATAAATAATGAGACAAGTTAGTAGCTGTTCTCAGTTATATTATAGCAGCTATAAACATCCTATATACCATCAGCCTCTCTTTTCTTCTCTCGAAGGTAATAACGTAATAAAAATTCAGTAAATAAAAAAAAAACAAAAAAACAGCTTGTTAAGTTACAGAGAAACTAGAAAGTATTTGTACTTTCTTTGTCTGAAGATGTTCCTGTGTCAGGAAACTTCTGATTGTTGACATTGGAGACTCCTTCCATTAATATTAAATCAACCTCTCCTACAGAAAGCATCACCAAATCAAAGACTTTTTTTTTAGATCTGGGAATTCAACAGTGTTGTATTGCTCCTTGTTAGACACAGTGCACTGTAAAAAGTGTACAAAAGGTTTGACTAAAAAGATGTGATATGATACAACTGAAAAAAACAAACAAACAAAAAAAACAGATTAAAGTAATTACTTCCCATTCTACGATTTAGTTTCTCAGCAATGAACACTAGGCTAAAACTAGCATTAACCAAATAAGTAAAATATAACCAAAGCTGCTATTATGTTTTTCGGTTAATGCACTTGCTTGAATTTGTGAACTAGTAAACGAGGAATTGTTTCAGGAGCGTTTAAAAAAAACCAAATATTGCAAAAAAGTTGATACGCTCACATGAGGTGGTTTTTCAGATGATTCGACGAAGCGATATATCGCAAAAGTGAAGTGGAAACATATTTTTCACATTTCGATCATGACATTTGATGAATACCATTGAACTCACTTTGCTAACACTTATCAGGTCTTAGAGATCTGCTGCCATGTTTAATTGGAATGAATATCATGAGAGGAGAAAACCCAGCTTTAAGTGTATACCATCACTCGATGGAAACGCAGACCATTTGCAGGTGTGTTTTGCGATCTCTACTTTACGGAGTGGAAACCTGCGCACTGAGGTATTGGGTAAATTCTGTGATGTGGCATTTTTGCCGCGTCTCCCACCCTGACTCCGGCATACACTCTGCTGCTGGTGGAAAAATCAATGGGCTATTTTAGAGAGGGCTAAACTGACAGTATGGCGTAATCCTGCAGCTGAAATAAGCCTGCATTCAGTTATACGCAGCGGTGAATGATAGCATGAACAATGGAGCCTATTTATAACGGCGAAGTCGAACAAAAGCCTGCAGGGAAAATATTTACAGGAAGGAAGAGTGACCTGGCTCTTTGGAAAAGCCCTGACCTCTGACTTTGCACACACACACATGCTAAATACATGCTTATCTACATGCATTCCCACGCCAACACACACCACGTATCTAATACAGTAGTGCAGTCAGGCTGCGGCCTTGTCTCTGTGTGTTCCCACTCTAACAGATACAAAAACACACACACGCATGGCCATGTCTCTGTTTGCCTCCCCACCCCACCAGCTTTTGTGCTTAGCCATTTATATTTAACCCACACAGCTGCTGGTGAAGGCTCTTCTCCACTCCCTCTACAGGCATCTACAATACACACACACAAACACACGCAGGGGTGGCGTGCTAAAGTGGCTTGAGCAGAAAAACAGATTTTCGGGAACAGTTGTGGGATGGAAGGATGAAAATGTCATTAGGCGGCTATATTAATGCAGGGTGTAACATGATGAATGTATATGCAGTGGGAGTGGCCTAAACACTACTACTGAAGTATGTCCATGGACACGCAAAAATATAGAAATGTTAGGCGTGTCATCATCGTGCGTGAGCTTTGACAGTTCCTCAGCCTCCGCTTCATCACTCCAGTTCATTACAGATCTCGGTTTATTTGCGTAGGAATTTTTGTTTGTGTCTGCCTGAGAAACATTCAAAGGAATTTACAGGTATACAGGTAGTTCCCAAAATATAAACAAACTAGTAGCCTAGTTACTCTAAATTGCCCATAGGTGTGAATGCGAGCGTGTGTGGTTGTTTGTCTGTGTTGGCCCTGTGGTGGACTGGCGACCTGCCCAGGGTGTACCCCGCCTGATGCCCGAAGATGCTGGGATTTGCTCGAGCTTCCCCGCGACCCAGACGGATAAAGCGGTATAGATAATGGATGGATGGATGGATAGTAGCCTAGTTGAAAGCATGTGACCCTGACCAGGCTGTTACTAAGGGATCCATTAGTGTATACTTGCTTTTAATGGTATGTACACAAAATGTAGTCTACGCATATCCTGTGGTCGTTTGGAGTGAATTGGAGAAATTAACGTGAAGCGTCTGTGTTGTGCAATAGTACCGTACGTGGTGGTGGCAACTATTTCATCCTTTGAGCCACTGAGATAAATAATCATGATTGTAGCATTTATTATATATACTGTATATATATATATCCCTATTTTAAGGTGTGTGTGTGTGTACTCACTGAGAGTGCTGAGCTGGCGGATGATGGCCGCGAGTGTGTTGTTCATTACACACTCCAGCTCACTACTGATGCCCTCGGGCAGAGCACCACGGCACATGTGCCGGGGCTCAATGTTCCTCTTTAACAGCGGCATGGCTCTCCCTCGCCACACTCAGCCTGATGGAAAACACACACACACACACGCCCAGAGTCAGGGCTCATCGGCACTTCATACAACATGCTGCGTATTGGGTTTGGAGCTCAGTTGGGGATTAACACACATCCATCTGCTCACAGTTTTGCTAAACTAAACCAGTTCTCAATCACACTGCCATTAATTAGATTTAACCCTTATAGCTCTATCTCTCTCTCTCTCTCTCTCTCACACACACACACACACACGATGGTAACCCTTATCATTTCCTCTTTTCAGCATTATGAGCCTTAGGAAAAATAGAAAAAAGAAAAATGCACAAAAGACAATTATTTCATGTCTATATTTCAAAATATCAAACGTTCGAAAATTCAAACAATTTTAAAACTTCAAGTACAATATATTAAAGGTGCCATAGACAATTTTTTTATTCCCTCCTCGATATGCATCTACAAATATGAGATGTAGAACATGATAAAAAACAACAACAACAACGCATTAACAGTGCACCCACAGTTCAAGTGTATCAAGTCACTGAGAAAACCCATTTTGGAAAACAGAATTCGTGTGAGTCATTTTATAGACACTTTACTCTACAGGCCACCACAGATCCTGCGGGCGGAGCTTCATGAGCATGGGCAGGAATCAGTCGAATGTTAAACCCATGAAAACTTGAGACCTAATTTTGGAAAAAAAAGAAAAGTCTAATCTTACCGGATGTGCAGTTAAGCACAACATTTTAATATATAACCAGCTGCATCTAGTCTGTCTGTAATTATTTTTTAAAAATTACTCCAAAAAATACTGCCCTCTAACATGTAATCGAGTGCAACTGGACACCGTGAGGAACGCTGAATCTGGTGAAATCCTGAGCCCTGCAGAGCTCGGCCAGCTGAGAAACCATCTGCCATGTGGGGTGGCCATCTTATCGGGTCACCTTCCTGCTTCCTGTTTTGCGCCTCCGCACCCAGCCTGCAGCTTCCTGTTCCCCTGTGTGTCCCATCTCTGACTTCCTGTCCTCCAGAACAATGCAGTGAGGTCGCATGGCAAACACACATATGGAAGCTTATAGACACACCCGTCTTACATCATTAAGTGTACACACATACACATTTATTCAGAGCCTGAGGGAGAAATCAAGCTGCATTGTGCTCAAATAAAAGACGCTGACACACAAAACACTGCGGTCCAAACTTCACCGTGTGTGTGTGTGTGTGCGTGTGAGTGTGCATCTGTCAGCATAATACGGTAAGGTGATTCCCGGCTGAGGGTTCGCTGGGCTTACAACGGCTCACTCCATGCCCCTCGCATCTGCTCATGAGGCCAAAATCCACTCAAACTCAACGTGTCATTTGGACCGCAAATGTATTTTGCATTCTCGAATCCCATTGGGCCGAAGGTGTTGATTAATTTCCTATATCAGCAGCTCTCATAATAGTGCCAGCTGTCATTAAAATTACAGGTTTATATTAATGCGCTCGTTGTAATATATCATTACTATAGTATTATCATACTATAAACACAAGAACATGTGTTTGAGTGTTTGAGTCCAGTGTGGTTTAAAAGGCTGCGTTGTTCATGAGTTAATAATCTGTGTGTGTTGGAAAGTGTTCATTAAGAGCGGCTTCTCTCCATGGTGCTGTAACTCTGATGTGTATGGAAGCATGGACGCAGCCGGCACTAATTATATGATGCAGGGAAAATAAGAGTGTGATGCAGACAGGGAGAGAGAGAGCAAGAGAGACAGAGAAAGAGCACGCAAGAGGGACAGACAGAGAGAGAGAGAGAAAGAGACATAGACAGACAGAGAGAGAGCGAGCGAGGGAGACAGAGAGAGAGAGTGTGAGCGAGAGAGACATACAGAGAGAGAGAGAGACAGAGAGAGAGACATACAGAGACAAAGAGAGAGAGACATAGAGAGCGAGAGTGAGACATAGAGAGACAGAGAAAGCGAGCGAGAGAGACAGAGAGAGAGAGCAAGAGCAAGAGAGAGAGCAAGAGAGAAAGAGAGAATTTAGCAGTATTTATTTTCGGGCCTGAAGTGAAAACTTTGCAGGAAATGTTTCATTCATGTGACATCATATAAAGGGGCGTGGTCATCTTTCAACAGGAAGCTCCATCCAAAAATCTTGGGGGTAACAAATATGATGTTGTTTGGCTAGATTTTTCATGAGGTTATAAAATTGTCATGATTAACATATTACACATGACTAATATAAGCTGAACTACTGAATACAAGTATAAAGTTTATTCAAACCACAAATAAATTTTTAGAATTTGCACATTTCCAAAATGTGTCACATTACCAAATTACCAAACAGCACTAGAAATGTTTGACTTTAGAATATTCTAGAAACAGTTTTCCTTTACACGTCCAAAGTAATCACCTTGCAGATTTCAGAAATTAATCATGTGCTGGCAAGAAAGCTCAGACAAAGTGGAAAATCAAAAAATCTCCCAGTACATCTGCATTCATCCAAATTTGAATTAAAATTTATGTAATTTCAATTAATATGCTATATCTTATACAATACTGAGTGCATTGAATATTAGGATTTTAATTGATTAATTCCTAATAGCTTTTGCTTCATTAATGAGAACTTTTAGATAACTTTTAAAATAACAGAACATTCTTAAAAACTATTATTATTATTATTATTATTATTATTATTATTATTATGAATGTCACACCATTTGTTATGGAATTTTGGGTCAAAGGATGTTTGGGTGACAATTTGTGAGAATGTGTGTTAAAGTGAATCAAAGAAAAGCAGAAGCTACAGGAGAGACTGTGTGACAGAGAAAGTGGGAACATCAGTGTGTGTGTGTGTGTGTGTGTGTGTGTGTGTGTGTGTGTGTGTGTGTGTGTGTGTGTGTGTGTGTGTGTGT
>JAQQZR010000019.1:13360758-13370764 GCA_030068235.1 Notoglanidium macrostoma
AAAGGCATTTCTGATTTCCTTCATCTGTGTTTATGTTAGAACTGTGTGTGTGTGTGTGTGTGTGTGTGTGTGTTTGTGAAAGACAGACAGGTGGGGGAGGGGGGTGAAGCTTAGTGAGGACCTCAGGGAAGCCACTCTGAAAGGTTGCCGGGACAATAAGTGCCCCGTTCACACGGCAACACACAGGCTCTCCCATGCATGTGACTCGCCTCCCTCCCCCAACCTCCTTTAACACCCCTCTCTCCTCCAAAATAAATGCAAAACACTACTGCTTTCCCCCCTGCTGAGACCCCCTTCCTCTTTCTCCTGAGCACAAATTTTTGCCCAAACATCCTCAGACACAAAGTTCCATCAAAAAGCACACGTGATGCAACGTGAAGTGGAACATATAACAGATTTATGTCACCAGCGATGCAGTCACACTGACTAAACCTAATCAACCATGGTCACAAGCGGAGATTCATCCCAACACAACAGCCCCCATCTGCCACCCTGAAGCTGAAATGGCCCAATCCCAAACAGCTCACTGCTGCAGGCTACACTTGTGTAGTGCACTACATAGTTATTACTCACTTTATATTCTATGTAGTGATGATGCTTGTTCAATGAGCTGGGATTCCTGATGTGTAAGATGTGCATTAAGAATGCCAAAAGAGATTCATATTATAAAGGTATAATGTTTTTTGTTCCCTTTTAAAATAAATAAATAAATAAATAATAGTCATATCACCATTAGCCTACATGCCAAACAAGCTTTATGTCAATGCTTGTTTTTTTTAAGTGTAATACAGAATTTAATAAAGGGTTAGTATTCCTATTTTAATTCATGAAAAAAGGAGAAAAAGTTTCCAGTTGGTCATTTAATTTGCATATTACATCCAAATATCATAATATTAATCAAGTGTAAAGTTGGCTGATCAGACAATATAGCAATGATATGACCTTTTCAATAAAAAGGCTACTTTTAGTCTTAATTTCAATATCACAATCTTAATTACAAAATCGTTATGCACACACACACACACACACACACATATATATATATATATATATAGTCACATTGCCCACCTACATTGGCATCATATCAAATTAGTATTATTACTATAGTAGCATGCGGGCATTGCTGTAACCATGGCAACATGACCTTTGCTGACATGCAAAAGTTTACACCCCTCATGGTTTCTAAGTGGAAAGAAAGTAAAACACAGATGTGTATTTATAAGTTATCTACAAAATAATAGATACAGATTGTTTTGTGTGTTAAGTATGTGTGTGGAACTAAAATACTATCCTGACATACTACTAGATACTTTAGAACAGTTAGTATTACAGTTCGTATAAATTTGGAATTTTGACTTTTTACTGTATAGATGAACAAGAGAATTTACAGAAAAGAATAATAATATAAACAAGAGATGTTAAATCTATTAATCCTACCAAAACAGAAAAATAAGCAAGAATGATATAGTATCCTGTGGCTGACTGTAATTAATTGCCCCTGTCTCTGACCCACAGGACCATTAAATATTGTACAATAACAAGGGTGTTTTTTTTATTTTTTATTAAGAAACTTTCCCCCCTTATCATTTCATTTAATAAATAAATAAAAGCATTTCACTAATCTGATCTAATATCTCCATACCTATATATAAAGAAGTAACGTTCTCACGCGCTGGAACATCAGAGTAATCCACCTAAATTGAACTGAAACACTAATGAAAGTGTGATATTTTTCCTAACCGAATGTCTCAAACGCTATTAATACGCAATATATTTGTTTGCAAATGATGAAATACAACGTGCCGCTCACCCAAATTGGATTTCCAAACACTTCAGTTCTCACACATGTCCCTGAGTTCGCCTGCCATCCTGCTCTGTCCACCATCAGCCCCTCTGACCGCTCCAAACAATCCGCTCCGGGGCGGGGCTTCATACCGAGCTAAGCCAATCACACAACGAGAACGCGTACCTTTGTTACACCGCGCCAATCAGTTTCAGAGGAATAGAGTTGACTGACGTTTATTAGAGGCCGGATGGAGGTGGAGCTTAGCTGCTCTACGCCCCGTGTGGAGTTTAATGGAGTTTAGTGGAATTTAATGGATTTCCAGATACGTCATGTGTGCTGAAAGCTTTTAATAACGAAATTAATCCGGTATTGAAAATAAACATCAGGTTATAAGGTTAATTTCACTAAACAAGCCATAATTAACCCTAAAATGTTTTGTATTTGTTTGTAATGCTACGGTTAATGCAAGACACTACAAGTGAAAGAAAATCACAATAAATCTTTACTGTTTGATTGCTCATATTCTTCTACATGCATATTGGTTGGTCAGAAACTCCTTGTCTGTCTGGAACCTGAAGTCCCACAGGACCTTAGCTCTGTTGTTCTCAACCACTTTCCGTGGTGTCTCCCAGGGCTTGGGAGCTTCTAGCCCCTGCTTGGCACAGATGTTTCTGTACACTATTCCTGCCACTTGGTTATGCTTTTCAGTGTATGTTGTCCCAGCTTGCATCTTGCACCCAGCTACTATGTGCTGGACAGTCTCAGGGGCGTCTTTGCACAGCCTGCACCTTGGGTCCTGTCTGCTGTGGTAGACCCCTGCCTCTACAGGTCTGGTGCTCAGGGCCTGTTCTACCAAAAACTCTGCTGTCCTTCAGGCCTGCTTTTTGTAGCCACTGGTAGGATTTCTTGATGTCAGCCACTTTCTCTATCTGCCGGTGGTACATTCCATGGAGAGGCTTGGTCTTCCACAATGCTTTCTCTTCCTCCTCGTCACTCTCTTGTGTCTTCTGCTGCCTGAGACACTCTTTCATCATTTTGTCCTGGGGTCCATCTCCTTGATGTTTTCATGGATGTTCCTTGTTTCATATTGGATAGTGGTTCTAACACTCACTAATCCTCTCCCCCTTCTATCCTTCTTCGGGTGGAACCCTCCATACATCATGAGTAGTTTCCGTGTCTTGAGATCAGTGGCATCTATTTCCTCCTGTGGCCAGCTCACTAATCCATCTGAGTATCTGATGATTTGGAGGACGTACATGTTGATGGCTTGGAGCTAATTCTTACCATTGAGCTGACTTCTGAACACCTGTCTGACCCTCTGGAGATATCTGGCTGTGGCTGATCCCCTTGTAACCTCATCCTGTAGGATATCAAGGTGCTTGTAGCTGTCCTGTATATCTGCTATTTTGCCCTCTGGTAACTTCACTCCCTCAGTCCTGATCATCTTCCCTCTCTTGGCCACTATGCATCTGCATTTACCCAGTCCGAATGATATCCCGATATCCTCACTCATTTTTTGCCTTCCAACTTGATGTCATCCATGTTCACAAGGTGGCTGATGGTTACTTCACTTCTGAATTTGTAACCATATCTACTCTTTGTGATGATGTGGTTAACCCGAACCCTGGACTAGCACTGGAAACTTGGAATTGATGGAATGCCCATCTAACATTTTTATTTGAAAATAGATTAGAAAATAGCATACTTGAAACAGTTACTCACTGTGAAGACCCTCTCAAGATGTTCACAAAGTTCACAGGAAATAATTTTTTATTGTTTAACAAAGAAAGTAGAATATCTGAATTCTTTATGAAGAAACTCTAATATAAATCCAACAAGAGTTAATATTTTGGGAAGTTCCTCTATAATGTCTTTTGTAATTAGATTGAACAAGTAAAATTTGATGAATGCAAGTCATCTAAAAACATAATTTTTGTTCTATGGGTGTATTTTAGTCTTCCAGCAACACATGAAATAAACAAACATCTCATTTCACCTGAAGTGCATTTTGATCATCAAAACAAGGAGAATACAAGGGTAGCCTAGTAGCATTAAACATGAACTTAAAACTACATCATATATACCATTTAATATTATAATAATATATTATATTATAATATTTTTAAGGATATAATATTCTAGGTATATTATTAAAAATGCAGTGGTACATCATCATCATAAAGACCTTCTAACGACAATTATTAATGTGGCTAATTAATGCTGTACGACACATACATTTAATGAATTAACTTCAGTTTTTGTTAAAACAAAGTTCCTCATGACATCACTGAAATGTTTCACTGTCTGATATTCCCATTCTTGTGACGATTTGGTACCACCAAAATATAAACACACACTCTCTCTCTTACACACGCTCCCTCACAAACAAAGAGGAACATCCCATTTTAAACATTTCCAACTTTATTATCAGGATACTTGCTTCATGTAAAATATTTCATTACAATACAGTACAACGCATCGCCAATCTGCTCTCTGCCCACGTCTGTCCCTAATGAGGCGCACCCACGGTACAGACATGTGACTCTCACAGCAAAAAACGGAAGCCTCTTTCCTCTCCTAACGTGAATTCAAAGCCAAAAACATTAAATTAGAACTACTAAAGTCAAGTTTCTGTTATTCTCCATCCCTCCCTTCCCAGTGGCCATTAGTGCTGTTGTCCAGCAGGGGGCACTAGATGCACTTGTTAGACTCCACTCAGCAGCTCCAGCACTGAGAATACCCTTCCAGCAATGACCTGTGTTTAAGTGTGTCTGTGTGTTTGTGTGTGTTATATTCTGTCAATGCTGGCAGTCATTAATTAATTAGCAGCTTTAGTCCTGGAGATGCTGGGAGGTTTGCTGAATGGAGAACCCCCTCAGATTAAGCACAGCTTTCAGTACCACATTTTTTATTTTATTTTTTTTGCTCTTTAGCTTTTTTTTTAATGTTTATTAATGACTTTGTGAAAGGTCAGAGTGAAGAATCTCAGCAAAGAATTGACAGATGACCCATGGCACAGATACGTATTCATCCTCCGCCTTTCGTCTCCATACTTTTCCACGCAAATTCTCCATCGTCACGTTGATGGGATGCGTTGTTTTGTTAGTTTTGGGTCTTGGCGGTGTCTCTATGGTAACGTTACACGACAAGCGCCCGTAGGCAGTAGGAGTGGCCAGGGTTTCAGGTCCCATGGCCACACCCACCTCCCGTCTCAGTACGTTCTCTCTGCTGGGCGCCGGGGGGACATGGGCTCAGTAGCGGTGGGTCTGGTGCGAGTATTGTGGAGGCTGCTGGGAGGTAGAGGAATATCCCATGCTGCTCTGGGGCAGTGATGTGCTTGGTCCTGGGTTCTGGTAGGCAGCATGTGGATTTGAACGCTGCAGCAGAGATAATTGATAAAGATTACATAGGATCAGAGGATTACGTTATTCCACTTGTCAACATTCAGGTTTGACCCTTAAACCCTTTTTTATATATAAAATGTATGGGATAATAATAAAAAAATCATAAAGCGGAAAACTGTCATTTAAAATAGCCATCAGTGTGCAAAGGTTTGTTAGATCACCACAAAACACATACATTTGACCTAAACTCAGCCTCTACCTGTAAACACGCTTGTGACAAACCAACACCACACATGAACATGTTTTCTGACAGATGCAAAAAGTTTGTGAACATAGCAGAAATGTGCAGCTCTACAGTGGGTTTTTTGTGGTATGCATGTGTGTGCATGTGTGTCACCTGGTAGTCTGAGGTCATGATCAGGCCGCTTGAGGTAGTGGTGGGTGGAACCACTCTCACTTTTTTGAGAGGCGGGCCTTGTGCGTGGCTGTTGTCAGGGTTACCAGTGTGCCCCGCCCCATTGGTGTGGTTGTTCCCCTGTTGCTGCTGGTTCTTCTGCAAATATGAAATAAAGACACAAACACTGAAAACGACAAACATCCTATTGAGTTTAAACAGCTGTTTCAGCGCTGAAGAGTCCTAAAAAAGCCAGAACTTCCTACTTTATCTGCCTTGTCCTCAGGTTCCTCCTCAGTCAGGAACTCTCTCTTGGGGTATGGGATCTGGCAGCCGGCGAATACGCTGCGAGGAAAATAATAACTCTAATTATACTTGTGCTTATGAGCAGTTACGAAGAACCGCTGTTCTAGACAAAAAGCCGTGCTTCAGGTTCGAGCAGGAAGAGAGCAGCGTCACTCACTCAGAGGTGGGAAGAGGCTCCTCCAGGAAGTATGGGTCCTGCATGGCCTGTTCAGATGTGATCCTGCGGATCGGGTCCATAGTGAGCAGCTTTTGCAGCTGAGACAGAGACGACACTCATATCAGTGACGATGCAGATACAGCGTCGAGTCATTTATCTTTTTAGCTTTTTTTAGGGTGATGTAATTAGATTTTTGCTGGATTTTGAGCTTGGTTTCAGTTTTGTGATGAACACTTTCACTTTTAGTTCTCGTGGTTTAACACAACAGCTCTGTGAGAGATGTTTCAAAACTCACCAAGTGGAATGCTTTACTGTCAGGTTTGACTTTATGCTTCTCCATGTATTTTATAAGGCTGCAGTTAGTGTATCTGCAATAAGAACAGAAACAGTCAATGAACAGCCACAACTACAGCCAGAAGTATGTGGACACCTGACCATCACACTCATACGTGCTTGTTGACCATCCCATTCCAGATTTAATCCTGCTTTGCTGTTATAAGAAGCTCCTCTCTTCTGGTTAGACCTTACACTAGGTTTTAGAGCATAGCTGCTGGGTTTTGCCAATGGCACCAAAATCTCAGAATCTCAATTCTGAACAACAGAATTCTTTTATACTGTAAATTTTTTTTTTCTCCGACAGAATTTCGGTCCAAAAAAAAAAAATCATACAATGTAAACCAGATTTTACAATTAGTCTGCACATTAGTGATGTGTCGTTTGTGAATGATTCATTCATTTTTAACAAATCTTTTATATGACTCGGGAGTAACGAGTCGTCTCCGTGAGTGATTCAGTCATTTCCCCCCTGGGATTCGCTCACAAATGGGTCTTTCCTGTTCGAGTCTTCCGTTCATTTGTCACATGACCACTGCATATTCTCAGAGTAGGAACGAGTGATTAGTTAACGAATCATAACTACACGTCTCCGTGGATGAGTCTCTCCTTCACTACTCATGTGGTTAGAGCAGTTACATGACCAATGCTATTATTACTGGAGAGGAGAGTTTGCTAATGTTGGCTGGATAACCAAAACATTTCTGTAGATAGCTAGCTGTGGGTAATGAATAGATTTTTAATTTGCCTTTCTGTTGGAATGAGTTCATACACTACTGGTCTTCAACGATGGCTAAAGTGAACAGCTATCATAGAATGAAAAGGATGATATTTTTTTATTGACAGCAGCAGTGCTTCTCATATGAGTAATTGAAGTAAACGGTCATTTCAATGAAATAAGTCAATAGCCTACGGTCCAAAAGGGTGCTTAAGAGATTAACAAAAGTGAAGTTCTGTATTATTCCTTACCAAGTGAAGCAAATCATCTTGCTCTTAGTGTTTGAGATCCATACTCTTTCTACCATCATTCAGATGACAGCTACAGGGTTACACTGGCTCCAAAAAATTAAATATTTGAAAAAAAGATTCGTTCACATTGCTGAACGAGATTAAAAGATCTCGACAATCCTGGAGCTTACTGTAATATCCGTAAAGCTTGCCTAGTTACAGTTGCTACGCTACGACTGGATGATCACTGTATATGGCTCATATGTTTCTAGTTTGGTAAGACGCACAATAGGCTATGAGAGTCTCCTCATTTGAGACCATGCACAAACACAATGAAAATGCAGACTCACGTGTTCCTTCTGAAGTCTTTCATCAGCGTGGAGTGTTCTGGCATTTTCTTAATGTCCTCCCAGTCTTTATCTGGAAACAAAATGAAAAAGAAGCCTAAAAATCAGAGAAGTAGTTTCTCATATAAACGAACAAACAAACAAGTCAGTCCTCAATATCATACTTGCACTGGACATACAACAGACACACGGATGAGGATTGGTGCAGCTTTTCAAAAGCAGGTTTGCAGCAGTTTTGTTTTGTCAGTTTGTAATTTACATTTTTTGTTTTCCATTTTGCAATGCTCAAACATCCAGCACCTTTCATTTTCTAGCCAAATCTATCTCCCTTTGAGGCAGTTAAGGAATATTTGATACCCATCCACTTAAAAGAGAAGAGTCTTTACTTTCAAGAATTAAGCACAAACAGCAAAAACGCATGCTCAAATTCACGACAGTCACGATAAGAATCTGTACCAACAGAGATCTGCCATTTTTAACAAAGCATTTCAGAAGTTCGTTTGTGGTTATGTGAAAATTGAGAAAACAGAAGAAGCTGCTTAACCAAATAGTCAAGCAGACAAAAGAACAACGGTAATCCGAGCACTTGTACTGCGCAGTAGTTAACAATAGTGTAAACACACCATGCACTTTGATGACATTGTTGTGTGCCAAAATGATGATGCGGTCGCTTTTACTGAGGGAAATGATCTAGAAATGCTCAGTCGCCTCAGCTCGTTTCAATTCTACTTGGTTTTTGTTGTTAGCAGTGTTAGGTAACTTGCATCCAAATAGCTGGGAATTAAATTAGTAACTTGTAGCAGGTTGCTTTTCTCAACAACCACAAAATTGATGCAATGAAAGCACTGATAGAAAATTACAAGGATAATATTGTGGCAGATGTGAATATAGAATCTATATTTACTCAGAGACTGATGGAGGAAGAACCTGTAAAGGATTTAGCTATTGGTGTAAAACTAAAGCTGGGATTCAGATTACCTGCAGGGAAGCCCATGACGTTGAAGATGCGGTCCAGCTGGTCGTGGTGGTATGGGTTACTGGTCTTAATGTCCTCCTGCCTACAGTGGAATATCGGCTCTGAGGTCAAGAGCTCCGCAAAGATGCAGCCGATCGCCCAGATATCTGAAAAACAGCGACAGGAAGCATGAGATTGGATGAAGGAAAATGAGTGGGTAAATATAAATGTGTTTTGTTTCAATAAAGATTGCATGGGCATGGTTCAGTACATTTTGGATTGCAAAACAGTTCACAAATTTGTTAACACTATTGTAATGGAAGCACTTATTTATTCTTCAAAATTCCTAATAAATTACTGTTAATAAATTGTACTGCACTGAACAAAAACTATATAAATTACTGATATTTGTGTTTATCAGAATAGGTGGGGTTAATGTCTTACATTGGTATTAAGTAATACTGTAGATAGTGAATAAAAATGAATGAAGAGGTTATGAAGTACGTAATTGCTACGGTCGCAACACTACACTCTAGTTATGATTCAATTTGATTCACAGTTCTGGCTTCATGATTCGATTCTCAGAATATTCTGACCTAAATTTTCATGAAGGAAAATTATGACTGAAAAGATTTCTGAAGAATAAACACGGCAACACCACACGCATTTTTGCCTGAATATAACGAAACAAATCAAAAATTTCCACAAACTGGTGTAATATTGTAAAATGAATATACAACAGACTCACCCCATCTTAAAAATACATCAATAAATATATTTATAAATTCTCCCCAAAATCTGACTGAAGAAACAAAGTATCTGACCAGGGGAAAATAACTGATTGAAACATAATGAGCTCAGTAGCAGCACCATTTTAACTGAACATAGAGCTCCAAAGTTGGCTAAAATGACTGCTCACACCCTAGGACTAATGAATCTTCCTTTCAAACACTGTATAAATGTTATGACAGACTTTTAAAAGATGTTGCCATCACTAAGGTGCAACGGAAAATACATACACATGCTGGAAAAAATGTACAAAAATGCATAAAATATACATAATAAAACTAGGCATAGAAGTAAATCTTAAAGCAGATTGAAAGTTAGTTTTACGGCTAACATGAGATGAAATACGAAGCACATACAAGGACCCGCACTGACCGAGATCACTCTACAAGCAAATATGAAACCACACACACACGCGCGCACACATGCGCACACACACGTCTCACCAATGGCTTTTGTGTAATGTCTTGCCCCCAGCAGCAGTTCCGGTGCTCGGTACCAAAACGTGACCACCACAGGGTCCAGATCGGCTAAAGGCTTCAGTGGTGAATTAAAGAGCCGGGCAAAGCCCATATCCGCTACACACACACACACACACACACACACACACACACACACACACACACACACACACACACACACACACACAC
>JAQQZR010000019.1:13376105-13391078 GCA_030068235.1 Notoglanidium macrostoma
AGGTAAAATTAGGTGTTTAACAACCTGTTAAAAATACACCAGAATGCAGGAAATGGCATCTAATTCATTAAAAAATTACAATTAGAAAACCACACTCCAGTGTGTGAAGTTATACGAAAATGATACGCTTCAGAAGGATAGTGGCAATACGCTTGCACGCTGTACCAAATCACACCACCTCTGCATGGATTGTTTTCATATAACTGTTCAGTCGTGTGTTATTCCTTACCCATGACTGTAATGAACATGGACAGTGGAACGTCTTTAAAAAGTAATGCAACAACACGTCTAGCAACCCTCCAGCTGGCTCCTGCCCCGACAAAAACCCATGTGGATCAATGACAAAAAAGCTTGCTTTTCATGTCACTTTTCCTTTCTAAACTGTCTTCCCATGAACAGTGTTTAAATCGAACATTTATTTTTCCCTATGGTGATAACTGCACCTTTTTTTTTTTTTTTTTTTTTTTTACTTCCCCAAGAAATTAGCTTTTTAAAAGTTATTCTACTATATTGTAAGAATGCATGGATACACATGGGAATGAAGTGATTGACAGCCTTGGCTGGAAGAGCAGCTGGACGAGCAGAACCTGCATCTTTTGTTCATTACATGGAGAAGCTGAGTTTGCAGTCGAGTTTTTCAGGCAACCTAGTCTAACCTCCCATTGTTTTATCACGTCTTCTAACTTATAACATCTTGACAGTCAGTGAAGACATTCTGCAACAATGCTGGACCTTGGTATTGGGAGAAGGGGGCGGGCCTACCAAATGAGTACCACTCTTCGACTCTGGCTCCAAAATTGGCAACATTTCGGCATCATTTCTATAGAACAGAAAAGCAAAGAGCCAAGCTGCCCCTGTTTTTTTACAGTCATTATTCCTTACATATCGTCTTACATACAACGTCATATACGTTTGTATATAAATACAAACACAAAAATATGAGGTAAAAGGCTACATTATCCATAATCAATACATAATATTAAATTAAGCTGTCTGTCTGTTTATTATTTTCTGGGGGAATAGAACCAAGTAAATTTGTTAGAACATATCATGCACTGGCATAAAAAAAACAACAAGAACAAAAATACGGACATACGCATATGCGGGATTAACGTCTCTAGTTGATAATAGTTATGAAGCTTAGTGATGTAGCTGAGGCTGAGGTACTGTCACACACCGTGCTGATATTTCTACCTGCCCCTTCAGTGAGTTCCAGTGTTTCTGCAGGCAGAATGGTGTTCAATTAAAATAAACAAACAAACCAATCTCTACGTCCAAGCCACGCCCACTTCAGGTTTATTAAACCCGAATACATATACAGATACAGATACTGGCATTGCATTGCGTAACACTCCTACTATACATACACTAGCAATCAAACCAGATTAAAGAAATGGGTTTCAGTTTTATAGAAATTTCAAGAAATGTTTACGGTTGAAGTTTGTTGTTGAGACAAAAGTAATTTAATGATTTTTTTTTTTTTTTTTACTTCATATTAAATCGAGTCCCCCAAACCACTAGCTTTCATTTAGAACTTGCTAGAAGCATTGAAGTGCACTTTATTTTGGTTTATTCCTCACTTGGCAATATTATACACACATCAAATGATCTAACTGTTTTGTGTGGCAAAGAGAAAATATTGGCATCCATTAGAGAATCAGAGATTCAGCACCCCTAGCGTACACGCACCGAGAGAGAGAGAGAGAGAGAGAGAGAGAGAGAGAGAGAGAGAGAGAGAGAGAGAGAGAGAGGATTCATGATGATCATTTCATCATCCTCAGGATCATCAGATAAGCCGGTGTGTGATGCTCACAGGGCAGAGGTTTCACCTGTCCAAGTGATATTATAAAGCTGTCTAAAAAAAAGAAAGACAGATTTCACGTCAATCGCACACGCCAATCCCGGGAATCGAATCACAGCTAGGTGCAAGGAAACCAGCCGTGATGGAGGAAAAGAAGATAAAGCAGGATGCATCGATGATTTTACAGAAAGCAGACGGGCATGAAGCGAAGGCCTCGGCGTAAAACTCACCCGTCTTTTCTCTTCGCCTTGTACACATGACCGTACGTCCCCCGGCCGACTTTACATCCCTCATACTCGAACAGGTCCTCTACACGTTCCCTCTCTCCGGTCAGTTTCACTTTGAAATCATAGTCCATTTTCACCGCAGCTTGTCCCCAACCGCTTTTGTTGTCTTTCTTCCCTTTAAAGCGCCGCTAACGGGAGGCAACTTTACTCCGAGCCCCGCTCACTACACAAAATGAGTTGCCTTCCCTCCTCGCGTCGCTGTTAATCCTGCTTAAATTCCTACATTTACCTTTTGCGATTTGTAGAGGACAAATTAACGAGATTTTATCCGGCGAAATCACTCGGTGTTATTGCGTTCACGAGCCGACTTCGTTAATTTTCCCCTGCAAACTGCGCTTCCCAGCCGGTATCTCACTGGGGAGAGTTGCACGTCGGCGTACGGCACTGTCGCAAAGCGTCGTAAAAGCCGCTAACTGAGAGAACAGGGCTTTGTGATGCACCACGTGGATTTCTTTTAACTCTTTATGCATAGAAAAAAATAGAAATGAAGTTCGTATACATTTCCAAAAGCCTTACATCATCCCTTTTTCGTGTTTGTGTAGTTTCTGTAAACATTTATAGTACATGTTCTCTTTACTGTGTTCTAAACCTGGAGTGGTCTTAGGCTTGGGCATTGAAAAGGCACCAATCACGATTGATCCAATCATAGACACAGCAGCTAAACGTCAAAAAAGGACAGGCTAAGTAAAAAAAGAACTAAACACGAATTTCGACTTCAATGCGTGTTTTTTATTACTATACACATTACACGTAATCATTGGAAATTATATTACAAAGCTTTTCGAATTTATAATTACATCTGAGACGTGACTAAATGCTGTGTGTACATTAAAATGACGCAACGTTGGTGAATTTACAAATAGGAATGTGTTTTCCCGAAAGAGGTATCCGGTCGGTCATATATTTTTGTGGCACCGTTAGTCCCATTTTAGCTGAGTTATTTTCCCACCCATATTCCGACAAAATCCACCCCTGAGCTAGGATTGGTTAGAGGTTGTACCCTCAAACAGTACACCCATTGGACGGGTTACTCTGAACGTTAACTAATCCTAGCGCAGAAGGCGGGGTCCTAGGACGTCTATCCAATCCGAGTGAAGGAGGCAGGATTTGTTGTAATGCAGGTGGGAAAAAAGGATAACGCACCTAGGCTACATTTGTAATCAGAGCGGAGAGGAAAGAGGACTCGTCCATATTATAGCTGCTGTTTCAGGTACTGAAAATACGCGTTTTGGGATGTGTCATTGCATCTTGTTCTAAGTACACATAGCTTCGATGTTATTAATATATTTTGTTGTGTTTATCCATTAACGGTCATTTTTCGTGTGTCGGCTAAACAATTGTCAAACGGCTATTTTTCGGTAGCTAGCTGTTAGCTTGGTGGATGTCTTCTCGACACCAACAAACTCGCATACAAATGACAGCTCGTTTTCCCATGTTATTATCTCTTTAGAAGTGTTAGTATGGCGAGGTTTTGTTGCTGAGTTTGAAATGTGAATTTGACCGCGTTTAAAGGCAACATAGTGCTTCTTCATTGTGTCTCGGTTTCACTGCTAGCTTACACGGTGCCCGACGTTTTCTTTGTCATGACCCGCCCTTGGCTGGCTCTGATTGGAGAGTCGTTGTGCCAGTCATCGTTGCTTGCTTTGTGATAGGTCAATGGGTTGACAGCGTCAGTTTAGTGCTCCGCTAGCTTTACATTCTTCACCGTGGCCTGCTGTAACAGTGGATTATTCCTGAACAATAATGGTGATTAAGAAGGGATAGATGTTTATATGGGTTTTATTTGTTGTTGTTATTAAGGCAGTCTAACCTGTAAAGCTGTAAAAACATTCGATTTAAAGCATGGCTTTACGGATAACCATATTCTGGCGTACATTTTGAGGTACAGTTTCTCTCTAATGATGGGTGTAACGTTGTATGACTGGTGAGATTTCATGTCTAAGCAAAATATAACCCTGTTTTTCCTGTATTAGAAATTTGTAGCATTTGCGTCACGCGCTTTTAACCTTTTCCAGACCTTATAGCACTTAGCACTTGCCAAAACATGTCATATGCAGATTTATTTTCTCTCTTAAGTCGTCACATCAATCTAAAATCCTTTTTCCAGCATCAGACAGTTTGTACTAAGCTTTTATAGGCTGGTGGACGCCGTGTTCGTCTTCATTCAGCGTTTCAGTGATGGCAGTTATCTTCAGGGGAAAGTAGCTAGCATGCTCAAAAGGTCGCAAGCAGTCGCCTGGTGACGTCATGTATTAATTAGCAAATTCATTGCTTCATCATGCTAATTTGCATATCAAAATGTGTTGCATGAAGATGGAAGATTTTCTGACGATATTTAGCATAGAGCAGGATTTTGTATTCAGTGTGTTGACCAGAATAGAAAATAGATTATAACTTCTTATAGAATGGTGCTTGTGGGAAGAAGCTGTCTTTAGTCACATTATGAACTGTTTACATGTTTACAAAATTCTGTTTTTTTTTATCAAGAGTGCAGAGGAAAGGATGCCGTGAACGGTTGGGAAATAAACACAAAGGAAATAGTTATGGATGCAATAACTCACTTTTAATATGTATTGCCAAGAACAGAGTTTAAGAAGAAAAGGAAAGAAGTGTCTGGGTGGAGCACACACAGTGATTGGGTGTTGGGAAAATTGCTGATCAGTGATTGGTTATTGGGAACAATGCTGAACAGCAGCTGGTTATTGGGAATAATGGTTATACCACAATACCGTTTTCTGGGTACCAAAAACTACTTTCTATAATAAAAAAGTCATAATCCATTATTTTTTATTTGATCTTCTGCATCTTCTTTTACATCTGTAAATGGTGTGCAAAAATATGTACTCCGTTGTGTAATCAAGTCCAGCCATGTACATCTACCAGGCTGTGTGTACTGCATGAAGAGCTAACAGGTTACCCTTTTATGTGTGGGTTAACGGAGAACAGCGGTTTCCGTGGTGATGGACCCTCCCGGCGGGAGAGACGAGCGTCGCCGTCAGGCTGAGCGTCTTCGGCGGGAGGAGGCGTACTACCACTTCATCAATGAGCTGAGCGAGGAGGAGTATCGGCTCATGAGGGACAGCAACCTGCTGGGCACACCGGGTGATTTTATATACACACACACACACATATACACACACACACAAAAAGCAGGTTCTTCATTCAGCAACATCATGATGCTAATCCCAGCACACTGATGTTATGTTTGCTGACTTCCTGATGAATTTTGTCTTCCTCTCTCTGCGTGCGTGTACGTGCGTGCGTGCGTGTACGTGCGTGTGTAGGTGAAGTCACAGCCGAGGAGCTGAGACAGCGGCTGGATGGAGCAAAGGAACGTGTGTCCTCACAGCCTCACCCTGAATCACGTTCACAGAACAGTGAGGCGGGACAGGAAGGCAGCAGTGGTGAGTTAGTTATAGCTGTGTGCTCTGTTTGCAACACAATTCCTCCCTCACTCATTAATTATTACAACAGAGTATGATCTAGAACTTTAGATGTTTTTAAAGGGCTTCTTGTTGTGTATCTTGGAAAAAATTTTTTTTTTAAATCAACCCTGATTAAAACACTTTCTGTGTCCTTATGTTGCAGCTGCTGCGGAGCCGGGCGCCGAGAGCACTAACGGAGACTCTCTGCTGGAGTGGCTGAACACGTTCCGGCGCACAGGCAACGCCACCCGCAGCGGGCAGAGTGGCAACCAGACGTGGCGCGCGGTCAGCCGCACGAATCCAAACAGTGGCGAGTTTCGCTTCAGCCTGGAAATCAACATCAATCACGAGCAGCCCGAGCCGGGGGAGCACAGTGACGCTTCTGACCCTGTAGAACTTCCTGTTCCGCAGAGGGCCTCTGCATCTATACGCACTCCCCCGAGGCCCGCACCCTATTCCACTCAACACCCTGCTCCTTATTCTACAGCCAGGCCCACTTTGGGGAGGCGGGCTCAGGCACGGCGCACTCGCAGTAGCACCACCCCACCCATAACCCCGCCTCTGATCTCACAGGCACCATATACGAGTTTGAGGAGGAACCTTGCTTTGCCTCAGCCAGCATCGCTTCCTCCTCCTCCTCCTCCTCCTCCTCCTCCACCACCTCCTCCCCCTCCCCCTCCTCCTCCCCCTCCTTCACAGGCAACACCCACATCCCTGACTCAAGAGCAGGATAGTACTAACAGTGTGCAGGGTCAAGTACAGTTGCAGCCTTCTTCACTTACCCACGAGGAGGAGCAGGAAGCTAACGACACGCCAGACTGTCCGGAAGCTGTGTCTCAGGCCAGCGTGCAGGGGGCGGCAGCTAGCCGTGAGGCACGCAGAACTCGTTCACGTGGCCGGGTCCGCCGGATAGCTCTGTCTCGGTCCTCACGTCGTAGCCGCTCACCTCTGGATAGAAGCCTTGCTCGAAGCTCTAGCCCCACCCCCAGCAACAGTGCTCCCGTGATGGAGTCCACTGGAAACACGGCTGCTGTGGAGATGGCGGAAATCCCTGCTGAGCCGACAGCACCGGCGGAATCTGCCCCCGAAGTGGGCACTGAGGAAGGTGAGACGCCTGCGTCAGGTGCAGCGGGAGGTGTCCGCCGGCACCCGACTATCATGTTGGATTTGCAGGTGCGTCGAATCCGGCCGGGCGAGAACCGGGACCGGGATAGCATCGCCAGCCGCACGCGATCTCGTGCCCGCGCTGCTGAAAACACGGTCACCTTCGAGAGCGACAGTGGAGGCTTCAGACGGACAATCTCACGATCAGAACGTGCTGGCATCCGCACCTACGTAAGCACTATCCGCATTCCTCTGCGCCGCATCTCTGAGACAGGTTTGGGCGAGCCGAGTTCCACAGCGCTGCGCTCCATCCTGCGGCAGATCATGACAGGCTTTGGAGAGCTCAGCTCTTTAATGGAGACCGAAGCAGACCCGGAAGGTTCCACCCCTGGACAGAATGTGGGCGTCAATGCTGCAGCTCAGACCCAGCGTGTGCAGGGCAGCGAGGCAACAACAGGGACCGTCGTAACCGATTTGGGACGAGAGGGAGGAGCAGTGGGTGAGGCTGGCCAGGCGAGGGTGGGCACCAACAGGCGGGACACGAATAACCTGGTTGAGAATGGCACTTTGCCCATCCTGCGGCTGGCGCACTTCTTCTTGCTGAACGACGAGGAGGACGACGAGCACCCGCGCGGCCTCACCAAAGAGCAGATCGACAATCTGGCCACGCGCACCTATGGCCAGGCGAGCCTGGAGGGCGAGCAGGGGCGCGCCTGCAGCGTGTGCATCAACGAGTACGCGCAGGGCAACAAGCTGCGCAGCCTCCCCTGCGCACATGAGTTCCACATCCACTGCATCGACCGCTGGCTCTCGGAGAACAACACGTGCCCCATCTGCAGGCAGCCCATTCTGTCCAGCCATCAGGACTGACTCACTTCCTCCATCGCTCCTGTACATAGCGCTTCAGCTGTTCCACCTGTTCCTTCATCGACTCCCACTGTATTCAGCTGTAGGTAGAACCAAAAGAAGAAACAACACAGAAACTTAACAAAGCTTTATTTTTTTAGACCTGTTTTTTTTTTTTGTTTTTGTTTTTTTCCCCTCCTGTCTGCGTAGTCCCCTCCATCCTGCTTCAGGGTTCCGTTAACAAAACAGAGCAGATATTAACTGTGATGGATCAGTGTTAGCAAAAGCTAATCTTCAGCATTTCTCTTCATTTCATGAAATGGATTTTATAGATTGCTCTGTACATGCCAGATTCTGAGGATATGTAAATAGATGAATGCCTGTGCTTTTAATTTTTTTAATTTTATTTTTATTTTTTTTGCGAGAGTTTGACGTTGAGACACAGTATAGAAACATGTAAGATAAGCTCCTCTTGAAACCTGTTTGAACTTTAGTTTTACGGCACGCTCTCTTAGCAGAATGTTCCATTTTTTTAGGCTCTTAACACTTTTAGCATGTTGTCAGTCAGGGCGATCCCTGCTCTGATTGCAACAAAGTCATGGTTTTAAGATTATAATTAATGAAATGTCAACAAGCCACTTAACACTATATATACTATACTGATATGGACTGAACATTTTTTCCACTTCACATTTCTGCTTAGCCATTTAGATTTTTTTAAATAATATTTTGTCTGCCCCGTTTCGTTCGTGCGTGCGTGTGCGCGTCACTTAAAGTTTGCCGCTTGTATTTTTTTAAAACTCGCGTGTGAATATAATGCCAGAACACAGTTCATTATTTTAACAAGTGATAGATAATCAGTCCATTATTCTTCTTAAAGCACTTGCAGGAAGAGATTTAGGATTAAAATGTCTTTTGCCTCTGACAGGCTAAACTTTTACAACAGGTGCAATGATAGAAAAAAATGTTAGACTGAGTGGATGATTTTAAATCCCTGTGTTTAATGCTATTTTTGAGTTTACCCCAAATATGAATATTTCTCGTTCAGCTCAGCTTGTTACTGACATTTGAGTTCTGCTGTTTTATTTTTTAAGTGACATGACTTTGTCTTCCAGGTCCTTTTTTTCCTCTCCACCTCCTGTTATTATGGATTTTCCCCATGTCCACTTCTCGGCCATTTACAGTGAATATAACAGACCTGTACTCAGAGCACAAACACAGACAGCGTTATTATTATTATTATTATTATTATTATTATTATGCACTGAACACTGGTTCTTAATGAAGGTGACAAATATGAATTGGTCTTTATAAAAGACTTTTCTCTAGAAAGTGCTTAAAGGACATCTAATGATAATGATGAGCTCATTATTGTTGTATGTTCTCATTCTCTGTGCATGAACAGGGTTGTAATTTATACACACACACACTCACACACACACACTCACACACACACACACACACACACACACACACACACACTGCAGCCTCATTTCCTTCTGAGCAGATGAATCGGTACGCTTGTCAACAAATCTTTACATATGCCTCATTGTCTTGTTTAAAGGAAACAGTAGGAGAAAAAAGTGGTTTCCTTAAAGTTTTCTTTCCAGATGTAGTGGAATATACATATATTTTGTGTGTATGTTGCAAAGGAACTGTGTGTGTGTGTGTGTGTGTGTGTGTGGACATGAATGAGAATAGCGAGTATGCTGTTCGTCCAGAGTCATTCATCCGAGAGTGAGACGGAGTCTTTGGCCGTTAAAAAATCCAGAATGATTTATTTAGTTCTTATTTAATGAGGTAAGAAATGACCTTGAGATATGAATATGTATTATGTTCTAATGTGATGCTAAAACAGTTACGGATATGTATTCTGTTACTATGTAATAAAACGAGCAAATGAATTTTCTTTTCTGTTTCTTAAAATTAAATAAGGTTTGTTTTTGCCTGTATTGTTGTGCTACAGTTGTTCGTCTGTAACAATGATTTTTGGCGCTCGTACCTTCACCACACTGTGTCACTGCTTTGCTGAGAATAACACGCCACTCAGATAATATCAGCTCAGCGTTGGTGGGCCTTTCGTTTGACAGACAAACCTGCTGTGATACCCAAACTAAATTAATAATATGTTCAAATATTGCCCTTTTTTCCTTCAAAAAATGATGTCAATATGTGCAGTATATGTTCAGCTACTCATACAGCATTCTTCTCGGAAAAATGATCAACTGTATTATTCTGTAGGCTCACGGGTCTGACTACACACCACCTTTAGTTCTAATAGTTACTGTTTAACTACTTAAAGGTGCAATAGTCAATATTTTTCATTTCTTACAAATACAAATAATATGAGCCATTATATAGACATGGTCAAAAATAATAGTTTAAGCCATTCCCTCTGAACCAGTGTATTATGTAGCTGAAACAAAGGCCCAGACTGGAAACCTGCCTTCTATCCAGAGTGTGTGTGTGGGTCTGGGTCTGGGTGTGGGTGTGGGGGACGACGACGACTTGGATTTGCCACTTTCCAGTCATTTTATAGACACACCCTCAACGCCCCTTCACATACTCATAAACAAAAGAAGTTGCAATAATATGGAGATGTATCTTGGCTTTTCAATCAGAATATGTAAATACACTTGAATTGATTTCATGTCATGACCCCTTGTTGAACAACATAAGTTTGGGGGGCGGAGCTTTGTTCACATGGCTGGAAATGAGGAGGGTCTCAATAAGCAAAAACGTAATTCAAATCTTATTAAGCTCTGCCCATTTAACCTTTAGAGAACATTTTTTTCTCATAAATCTTATCTAATGCACCTTTAACTTATGGCCAATAACTTGAAAACTTTTCAAAGCATCAAAATTATAATCAAACTGGGAAAAGTCTGCTTATGTGGGTGGAAAGTTCAGGATATTTTAAAAAAATCTTTATTCATACGAAGAAATAATTATGATCATACATGCACTCTCATGAAAAAGTGTACTAAACAGTACCTTTCCCTTGCACTGGAGTGGTATCATTGCATGCTGTACTTTTAAAGCTTTAACGTAATCTTTTTAATCAGTTCATGTATGTACTTTACTCATTGAAGTCAAAGTACACTAGCCTATATAATTGTAATAATAATCTTTATCATAATATTTTTAAAGAGCACTTTCGTACATGTGGTAGCTCAAATCAAGTACTAAAGATTATAAAAGTTAAAATTATATATTTAAAAATGTGTATAATTAATTATAAAAAGAAAGTATGAAAGCAATAAAATAAAAACAAGCAATGAAAGAGAATCTGTCTGTGTATTCTACTATTCACAAAAAGGTTTGAGAACACCTCTTATATGCTGCTTCTACATTTTTCCAAATTTGACCTTCAAACAGCGTTTTTAATTCATAGCCTAAAACACGAGCACGCAGTTATACTGTGTCTCAGGCGGTGGGCGGAGTTAAAGAGACGACGCGGCGGCGCGCCTGTAGAGAATCAGCAGCGCCCGGGATGCGCGCTCCCGTTCTAATGCGCGCCGCCAAGCCTTGGATGACCTAACGTTTGTGGCGATGCCCCATCTGTCGGAGAGTGCTGCCCAGTGTGCAGTCCGCTTGCCCCCCTGAGCTGGGCTTCTGCTCCACGGATATGCTCTCGGTGCGCTCGGCTTGCTCGGACGCCCGACACCCGCAGCAGCAGGATGTACTTTAACCGGCGATCGAAGAAGATCCACAGCGAGGGAGGTAAGTGAGGCGTCTGGAGCGATCAGTATTTGATTATAGCAGGTGTTTTGTTATTTGTGCGTGATGAGGAATGTTCCGATTGTTGGCTGCGAATTTGCGCAACGCGTCGGTGGATAAAAATGGAGGCGAGCGCGTAAAAGACAGATGCGCCCCGGGGCCTGTCACCGTGCACGACTAACAAACGGCCTATTCATCCGCATCAGAAACGGGTCTCATCGGTGTGGCTGAGCTTCACGTCGTGAGTGCACTGTAAACACACGGGTTGCCCCGGTGATGTCCCGCATTACACTCGCCCTTGTGCACTAAAGACGCAACTCAGCTGCTTCATTCAGAGGTTATCACATGTAGCCTGAAATTAGACTTAAATGTATGTGAATTCATCCTGTGAGTTACTGTATGAGTTAACTCTAGCACAAGACATTAGATCATTAGCAACAGAATAAATAACAGTACTAAACTTCTCAGTGGTGTGGTACTATCAAGGGTATTACATCTTTTGTACTTAGAGTGTGTGTATTTTTCCTTATAAATAAATAAAATTACCTAAATGCCTGTCATGTACAGTGGCATCTCTGATACAGAAAACCTGGTGGGGCACCATACGCTCTCTATGGGCAGCATCTGACTTGTCAATGAAACTACACACAAACCTACTGCATCAGTGAATCCAAACACGAACGCACCTCGTTAGTGAAATCACAAATACATACATTGACCTAACACGTTGCAGGAGTTAGCTGAAGTGGAGACAGGGATATGAGTGACATCATCTACAGCGGCATTTGATCTCACGTAACTGGTACATTACCTTGTTATACTGCATCGCATTACAAGTGCAAAGTTTGTAATAACACATCCAAAGCAACATTTCAGAGCAGGGAAACCAATTGCTTTCTAAGCCTTAAACTACAGCCAGAATAACACGCCTTGTACCCTAAAAAAAAATCATAAATCAAGGTATTTGTATTAAGAGATGAAGTTCCACTCAAGTAAAATTATGTAAGTTCAACAACAACTTAATCGGTAAATTATGGCAGGTTTAAGCTAAACAGATTAAATAGAAATAAGTATATTTACAAACATTTTTTCTTGTAGTGACATGCACATGGATATTATATGAATGTAAAAGCAAGAGAAGGCCCCAATTACTTTTTAGAGTGTGATAATGAAAACAGATTCACCAGTGACTTTCACTACTTGAAAAGAAAATATGCACGACGATCTTTCATTCATTCGGTTTAATTTTTATTAAACTGTCGACTTGGTTCATTATTATATTGCTTTGCTATTAGTAGTGGCTAGCATAACTGTAATGACTAACAATGGCTAGTTGCGTAGCAACACCAATGCTGTAAACAATGTTTACTAAACGTCTTGACGCATGTCATCATTCTATATTTTATTGTCCGCTCTCAGCATGGGGCTGGCCTGATTGTGCCCCACAGCTCCTTACTGAAAGTGTGTTGAACATGTGTTTCTAGCTGCTCACCTGGTTAAACTAACGCTGACGGGCCTGCTCCATTCTCACTAGAGGAAGACTGAGGTACTGACCTTTACACAACAGTTACAGGGAGATATTTAGAATGTATTGCTAATTGTAAATTGTAATTTTAAATGTAAAGCGCTACCCTTGTTATATGCCATAAACACACAACGTTAGTTATGAAGAAAAAAACTCTTTAGGTCAGGCCCCACTGATCCCTAATTTAGAGATGCCCCTGGTTATGTACCTACTGTATAATTAGCTTTGTGAATACAGTTTGAGATGTACATCAGAGGTCCTTAAAGTTCAATTCTTCATTCATTCATTGATTCATTCATTCACCACTAAGCATTTGCAGTGGATACAGAGCCTACCAGGAACACCAGGCACAAGACACTTTCAAATTGAGCATAGCCAATCCTGCTGGTTTTTGGACAAAGGGAGGAAACCAGAGAAATCAGACATATGAGAAATCTCCACACAGACAGTAACCTGATCTCAAAATCACACTTGGAGCTGTGAGGTGATAACTGCACCACCTTAATGCCACCCAAGCCCAATTATGTACCTTAATTTTTTTTAATCCCCAATGAGAAGGAAGGTAGAGCTTGGTACCATCTTTTGTAGTTTTAGTATGTACATTTGAAATAATTCAGAGTCGGAATTGGACATTAATGAGCACTGAAGTATCTTTAAAGCTTTACTCTAACACACTTTCCAAGGTAAAAGATACACAGACTACTAAAGGTACAAAAGACAGACAGACAGAAAGACAGACACCTGTAGATAGATAATGGTTTGCTAATGATCTAGATAATTTGCTACATGTTCTTAGACAAAATTAAATGGCACAGCACAATGGATATACAGGAGCAAAAGTGGATTCCCTCTAAAAAAAGAAAAGAAAAGAAAAGAAAAGAAAAGATTTGACCTGCTGCACTTTCTCCATCTGCAATGGCATTTGTCTGGATGATGATTAAAGGTCCACTATGTAGGATTTAGCTCCCCTCCCTTACCCCTCCCTTTCCAAGTGTATTAGAACGTACTGTATGTTGGCCGTCAGGTGCCCATAGCGTACTTCCAAGTACTTATATTCACACTCCCTTGCTTTTTCCATGCTAAATAATAAGTATGATTCTCCATTTTTTAAAATTTGGGTTCTCAAACACAGATTCCTCTTCTTTCTTCTTCCTTGTCTTCCTTTCTTCTTCTTTGTCATCCTTCCGGGGCTTCCTTGCAGATTCATACTGCAGTGCAACCTGTAAAAACATGAAACACAGAAGGTGTCCTCTAGAGGTTTGTCCGTTCTGGGCTACTGTAGCGGTGCAACTCGGCAGCTCAGTAGATTTGGACCAGCTCTCTATGTACATATAAAGGGCTCGTTCTAAGCTAACGAAAACACATTTGTAGTTACAGTAATTATACTTGAATGAAAACATACTTATGAATTCCATATGTATATTATGGAATATATACGCCATTTCTGCTTATAGATACTCACAAAATCCTACATAGTGGACCTTTAAGTTAATACAAAATGTGAGCATTTTCCCTGAGTAATCAACCAAATTACACTCCTGACTGGGCGTCCAAGCAGCAGTGACTCACCCGGAAAGTCCTGACCTAAGCTGTTCACCTAAAGCACCACTTTATTTCTGTTAGTTATTTTCACTTTATCCTTAAGTGCTGACGGCAGATCTCTTAATTAATCCACTCAAAGTGCCACACCCACATAGATGATTGACAGCTGCCTGGCTCTCCTTTTGTCCTGAGACAAAATCACAGCGATGGAAGAATCAATGTAATTCAGAGCAGCGAATGTGATAGAACACTTTATAACCTACCATAAGGCTGCTGAATTCTCAATTCGGATTGGTCATAAGGTGATGATTTATTTAATATAAATATAACGATTTAATGATTAATTTGTAATTCAAAATCCCAGGTTTATATTAATGCCCTTGTTCTTATGCATTATGTTCTAATGCATTATTATTTTCTATAGTAATAAATAATTTTTGTAATTACCAGTAATAAACAGATTAAAAGGTTATTTAACAAAGAAAATGTGAAATCTTTGATATGGAAAAGAGGCTGATGAGGGAATGACTGTTTATAGCAGTTATAATGTTTTCTCTGATGTTCTAAAAAATTAAATGTAAGTATAAACAGATAAAAAGCACAACTTGTCATTCATTAGTAAATATAAAGTATAATAGTTGGCAAATCATGTGAAATAAGACGAATAAAACATTTCATGACGTGCTGTTATAGGAATATAATCCACTTCAGAGTGGTTACAGT